>VMBQ01001802.1:0-64292 GCA_007657795.1 Dreissena rostriformis
AATATTCAGCATGGGCATTGCTTTGACATTGAGCTGAATATTCAGCATGGGTATTGCTTTGACCGTGAGCCAAATAATCAGTATGGGTATTGCTGTGACATTGAGCTGAATATTCAGTTTGTGTATTGCTGTGACCTTGAGCTGAATATTCAGCATGAGTAAAGCTGTGACCTTGATCTGAATATTCAGTATGTGTATTGCTGTGACCTTGATCTGAATATTCAGCATGGGTATTGCTGAGGCCTTGAGCTGAATATTCAGTATGGGTGTTGCTTAGACCTTGAGCTGAATAATCAGTTTGTGTATTGATGTGACCTTGATCTGAATATTCAGCATGGGTATTGCTTTGACCTTGAGCTAAATAATCAGTATGGGTATTGCTGTGACCTTGATCTGAATATTCAGCAAGGGTATTGCTTTGACCTTGAGCTGAAAAATCAGTATGTGTATTGATGTGAACTTGATCTGAATATTCAGCATGGATATTGCTTTGACCTTGAGCTAAAAAAATCAGTATGTGTATTGATGTGACCTTGATCTGAATATTCAGCATGGGTATTGCTTTGACCTTGAGCTGAATAATCAGTTTGTGTATTTATGTGACTTTGATCTGAATATTCAGGATGGGTATTGCTTTGACCTTGAGCTGAATAATCAGTATGTGTATTGCTGTGACCTTGAGATGAATAATCAATATGGGTATTGCTGTGACCTTGAGATGAATAATCAGTATGGGTATTGCTGTGACCTTGATCTGAATATTCAGTATGGGTATTGCTGCGACATTGGGCTGAATATTCAGTATGTGTATTGATGTGACCTTGAGCTGAATAATCAGTATGTGTATTGATGTGACCTTGAGCTGAATAATCAGTATGGGTATTGCTGTGACCTTGATCTGAATATTCAGTATGGGTATTGCTGTGACCTTGATCTGAATATTCAGTATGGGTATTGCTGTGACCTTAGCTGAATATTCAGTATGGGTATTGCTGTGGCCTTAGCTGAACATTCAGTATGGGTATTGATGTGATCTTTATCTGAATATTCAGTATGGGTATTGATGTGATCTTGGGCTGAATATTCAGTATGGGTATTGCTGTGACCTTGATCTGAATAATCAGTATGGGAATTGCTGTGACCTTGATCTGAATATTCAGTATGGGGATTGCTGTGGCCTTAGCTGAATATTCAGTATGGGTATTGATGTGATCTTGGGCTGAATATTCAGTATGGGTATTGCTGTGACCTTTAGCTGGATATTTAGTATGGTTATTGCTGTGACATTGAATTGAATATTCAATATGTGCATTGCTGTGACCTAAGATGAAGCAATGTGTACATAACTTTAATTAAGTAAGTTACTTAATGTATTAACTATATCATATCTAAATTGTAAATGATTTCGATACCATATAATGATATTTGCATTATAGATTAAATAATCATTTGATACAGATATATAAGTAATTGTTACTTTCTTTCTCAATACATGTATATCAGTAGTTTATATGTACGCAATTTGCATTTTTTTATGAATTGATATGTATTCAATATGTATTATATAATGCTGTTCAGGCTTTTTCCCTTTGGGAATTAATTGTAACAGCGGTACACAAATTACAAACTTGCTTGTTCGAGTGGTAATAATGATATACCTCTAACAAATACGCTGTGGCACAAGCTGGCCTCTGGCCATCTTTTTCTAATGTGTTTAAGGGCAGGTCGCCTGGGTGCCTTTTACTAATATGTATTACAAGCTTGCAGCCTTTTGATAATATTTGTTACATGCTGGCTTACTTATGTATTACGAGCTGGCAGCCTGGCTGGCTTTTACTCATCTGTGTTACAAGCTGACCGCCTAGTAGGTTTTTGCTTATACATATAACATGCTTGCAGACTTGTCGGCTTTGTAAATATGTGTTACCAACTGGTCGCAAGTCCAGCTTTTGCTTGTGTGTGTAAAGTGCTGGAAGCCTTTCCACTTTGTCTAATATGCGTTAAGTGCTGGCTACCTGGCTGGCTTTCACTTATATGTTTTACGCCTCGGCTGTCTGACCAGCTTTTATTAATATATGTAAAGCGCTAGAGGCCTGGCTAGCTTTTACTTGTGTTTTGCTCTGGGCAGTTTTAACTCATATATGTTTTACACTCTAGCTGCCTTGCTGGCTTTTGTGTGTTCAGCGCTGGCCAAGTGACTTGCTTTTAAGTGTGCTACGCGCTAACCGCCGCCCACACTGCGCCTATTTAGTCCCGCCATCAGAAGGAAGTTAAGATGCCTGTCCTTCCACCCCACGCCATGTTGAAAGAAGGCTATCATTACACGTGTATTGAACTAAACACTGGTCTTCCAGTCAACTGCGTTGATTTATAAGGAGGCTATACATATCTCATTATATTAGAGAAATATAACCTATGTGATTTAGTTCGTGTAATTTGGCAACCTTCGTGCAGAGATTAGACTTATAATCCACAGTTATATTCACTATATCCCATCTACAATTTTTTGCCTTAATTTGGCTGTGTATCGACTTTTCTAAAACACAAAAGCACACTATTTTAATCTTTTTATTACACAAAATAACACATAATAAAGTAACACGATGCAAATATCCAAATTCACACTAATATTCACTAACAAGTCTAAGAACTGGACGGAATGTTGTGAAAGGTCAAGCATTTCAAGGATGTCTTTCTTATGACATAATATAGGCACACAATAATAATGCTTCTAGTGCTTGGTTTAATGCAATTACACAAGTTATGACAATCTCTCAGCAGTATAAAAACAACATTTGGATAATGTTATTGAACATTGAATTATTTTTGTAAAAAAAATGAAATAAATAAATCAACATGAATATCCTGGTGTAACTGTACCTATATTCAACATGGAAACTGTGATAAGCTTAAAATGAAACAGATTATTAGAACAAATGAATAATCATATCACATTAACTGCAGTCCATAGTTAAAATAAATTCATTTGCCAAAACAACTTCAAAAACAATATTAATATGAATGTAAGAGTTCTTATATATGTTTTATGTTCTTATGTATATGCACCATTTATTCCTTTGAACAAAATAGAAAAAAGTGGGAATACAATATAAAAGATACATATTTGGTGAATCAATAAATATTAGTCAATAATCTCACAGCATTGTGGTAATATATTCAAAAAAGTATTGTTTCTTCATGAAGTCTTTATGAGAAGTGAATCACAAATCTTAAATTGGCAGCAAGAAATCACAGAATTCATCAGCACATAACAAATACAATGTATAACAAAAATGCATAAAAACATCTTAACCATATTCAACATTAACAAAAATGTAAGGTTCATACACTGCAACCCAAGAAACCCATGATTCATATAATTCTCATAAGAGCCTGATTTGGCATTTAGGGCCTAGCAATGATACCACTTTAAAACAAATGAATCTACTCAATATATAATTATTGTTAAGAGTCTGATTCTTTGAGTCTGATGCCCTACATAGGGATTTTTAATTAGTCTAGAATTAATGTTAAAGTTCCTTCCACAATCAAATGCTTTTCATCTAGTGTCAGAATAGGTCAGGCCAATGACTTTTAGTTTTCACAACTCCTTATACATCAGAAGTCCTGTTTCCCCCTCCCCCCCCCTAGTGCTGTTGGCACAGTTTTGCTACTTTTACAGAGTTCTTTTTTACTGCCGTCGGTCAGTATCACCATAATCTGCCTCCACTTCCACCTGGGTCACAGGGTCCTCAAGTGCCTGAGAAAAGGCCCTAGGGTCCTCTTCCTGTGACACATTCACCTCCTTCTTGGAGCCCTTGAACACTTGACCCTTCGACCCCTGTTTTGAGAGTCTTCCACCAGGGGACGGGGCTGACCTTTCCTGCCCTAGAGGAGACCCTGCCTTTGGTGAAGGTGTTTTCTTCCCCGGGCCAGGGGACGGCGTTTTTTGCTTGGCATTTAAACTTTCATTGAAAGCAGGTATGGATGGTGTTTTTCTTGGTGTGAGCCTTGTAGGGGTTTGGGAGGGCGTTTTGCGGGTGGGGGTCTTCTTGCCTCCCTTTGATTTTGCGGACTGATTTTGTTCATCTTCCTCCATGTGCCTCTCACGTAGCAGGCCCAGACCAGGCGGCAGTGGCGGAGCCTTAGGACTTATCGGTCTGAAATATACGTGAAGAAATACCAGTAATTTGTATATAAGAAGTATCAGTAAGTTTGATTACAGAAAGAGCTTTGCTCTGGGAAAATGGGTCTTAATGCGTGAGCGTAAAGTGTCGTCCCAGATAAGCCTGTGCAGTCCTCAGAGGCTAATCAAAGACGTCAGTTTACGCTTTTATGGTGTTTTGGGGTTAAAAGAATTCTCTTCTTAGCAAAAAATCCAGTTTAGGATGAAAGTGTAGTCCCTGATAAGCCTGTGCCTGCTTAAACACATGGCCACCTAAATGCATCTTAAAATGGAGCAATTAAAGAGTTAAAATATAGTCAGATCACCGAATGCAAGGATAATGTACCTGTAAAACAAATGAGATGACTGGTATGATTTATGGCTGATTCATAAAAGGCCACAGAGTTATTATTCTGGAAGACACTTGAACTTTCATGAAAGCTGAGAGGATTTTAGTTGATATAACTAATGGTCAATTCATACAAAACCATGTGAAGGCATACAGAAAACAATACTTCAGATAGTTTAGAAGGCTCATAGAACAAAAAAGCATCACTCAGGGAAAATTGGGTTTACTGCATGGGCTTAAAGTATCGTCCCAGATTAGGCTTTGCAGTCTGCACAGGCTACTCAGGGACGACACTTTCTGCTTTTATGGAAAATTTTGTTTAAAGGAGGTCTCTTATATACAAAAATCCTAGTCTATGCAGAAAGTGTCGTCCTTATAAGCCTGTGCAGATTTCCCCAGTAATCTGGGACGTCTTCCAAGAAAATAAAAAGGTTTAAACAAACATGTACCTGTATGAGAGCTGTGAAGGCTCCGAGTGTCCTATCTCCTCGGTGTCTGACTCCTCATCAGGCTCCAACTCCTCCAGCTCCTCGTCTGCCTCCTCAGACTCTCCCTCTGACTCCTCGGCCATCAGCGCAGGCTGGCGCAGGTTCAGCAGGTACGAGCGCGACTTCTTCACGCCATCCTCTGGCAGACCTGCATCCAGTACCAGGGCCACGCGAGCCAGGTACCAGGTGTCCACTGGGGGCGGGCAGTTCAGTTGCAGTTCCGTGATCTTGTATTGACGGCTCTGAATGATAGAATCTCTCATGGATTACATGATGANCTTATAAAGTTAAATATATCTTTTCATAGAAACATGGCAAAAAAAGATGCTTCCCTTATAAATGCATATGCCTCTAGAGGAAGTTTTTTCATTTTTTTTCATGTGCCCTTGTAAATAAGTATAAAAGTAGGTAAATATCTAGGTCAAAATGAGTGACATGGGTGTGTTGCGTGTTAATAGATAACATCCACGCAAGAAAAACAAAGCTTTTTAGCAAGTGGTATTGATATCAGACGAAAAACATCATTATGGTTTAACCAAGAATGTGGACCTTCTGAATTAGTAAAGAAAGAAGGTCAATGTCAAGGTCAAAATAATGTCAGGTGTGGGTATGTTGAAAGCGTTCAAAAAAGTCATTCATCAAAGCTTGGTAAGAAGAATTATTGATGTAAGAAGAAATGTGTCATTTTGCGTTGACCCTTTACAGAGGAAAGGAAAAACGAAAGGACAGGTCAGCCCCAATATGCCTCCCACCAGATGGGGGCATAAAAGATACATGTACAACAAAAATGTAACATTCAATATGTACCAAAGGTGAATAAGGCAGAGACCGCCCTGCCTTTCAGAGGCCACAATAGTGACAAATAATTATTGGATAATATTTCGATTACAAAAATGCACAACATATCTTGGTTTTCATAATGAAGGATATAATAACCGTCACATTTTATATTACAAGTTTTCGTCCTGATGTATATTATCTAAGAACTAAATGCGATAAAATAAAAATAAAAGGGCCCCTCCAATGTAGGTCTGCCTTACCCTGTTCATGTAGACTGGACAGTTGTAGATCTTCTTATTCCTGTTTTCTTGGGTCTGTGGATCAGGTGACTCGGTGCGCAACACTGGCTTTAGGTAAATACTCGGAATGGCGAACAGCGACCCACTGAAACAAGGATTGGGCTCATTGAACAGCGGTGTTTGGGGGTCTGATATACATAGATTATAAGGAAATCATGCAAGTGTTTACCAGAATGTTTTAAGTACAAAAAGGGGCATAATTCTGCTTAACTGCAGGCCAAAGAATAAGGCTTTTGTATTTGACCTTGCATGATGATCCCCAGAACATCTGTAAAGTTTCAATTAAATATCTGCTGAAAAATACAGATATACCAGGACTAGTACAAGACAAAAGAGGGCATATTCCTGCTAAAAAGCAGGCCAAGTTATAGGTCTTGGTCAGTGATTGTTCATACAGACCCTGAACACATTTGTAAAATTTTTTTTTAGATATTATGAACACTCCAAGGTGGAGATCTTACGTGGCGTCCATGAGACAGTCGTTGTCGTAGTCCCAGGCTGCCCCCTGCAGGTGCCCGTTGGTGATGAACATGCCGCCCTCGTCCACGTCATACTCGCCCGTGTTGTCAGTGTCCAGTACCACACACTCAAACACAATCTGCCAACAAAAGTGAAGGTACAGAATAATTAGACTGATCTATCAGTGTCTAGTACCACACACTCAAACACAATCTTCCAACAAAAGTGAAGGTACAGAATAATTAGACTGATCTATCAGTGTCTAGTACCTCACACCCAAACACAATCTGCCAACGGAAATGAAGGACCAGTGTCTAGTACCACACACTCAAACACAATCTGCCAATGAAAAGGATGGTACAGAATAAAAATGATCTAAATGAAAGAATGGATACATTGTTAAAGTTCTAATTTGTGTTGAAACTCTTTTATGAAATATTTAATATAGCCATGAAATTGTAAACTAGATAACATGTATCTGTAAGTTATGTAAAATTAGGACTGAAAAGCGGACACGTCTATCAAAATGTGCATGTACAATTAAAGTATTTATGACATCAATAAATAATGGAGCGGCATTATAGGCAAACTGGGGTTTATACATGTGCTTGAAGTGTTGTCCAAGATTAGCAAGTGCAGATCACAGAGGCTAATCAGGGACAACACTTTCCACTTTTAGCGTATTTTTCCGTTAAAGTAATGTTCTCCTTAGCAAAAATCCAGTAAAGGCAGAAACAGACTCCATGAATATGATCTATCTTACATCGTCAATGCTACACTGGCTGACAACTGCCTTCTCCTGTCGCAGGGCCGTCAGCATGGCCTCTGGGTTCACAAGTCCACCCAGCCAGAGCTTGTTCAGTCGCCCATGACCTATCACAGGGTTCTCTGTGATGCCATTGTCTGTGTATGTGGGCACCATACCGCACTTCACGAACGTCTGCAGCTGGCTGTAGCGCTTGGCTACGTCTGCAGTAGAGGCAAGTGAATATGTGAGTATAAACACACTTAATAGAGATTCTCAAATGCTTAGATCACATACATTCACGAATACTTGCACATTTTATCATAGCTCTCATAGAATTTTCAAATTAAAATCTGAAGATTCTTTTCTGGCTATTTGATCATTTTTATTTGTATGTCTTCACATTAATTCATTAAACAAAAATCTATTTTTTTCAAGGAAAGGTTTATTTTAAGAAAAAAATCCATCAAACAATGGGAACAATTACAGTGAGCACTATTATTAACTCTTTCCCGGTCAGAAGCAGAGCGAAAATGGCTATATGCAACCAGCATAAAACCAGAACAGCCTGTGAGTAACTCGAAATCTGTTCATATTCAATGCTGTTTGCTGCTCATTAGTATCCAAGGGCTAGAAAGTAAGCCTGTAAAACTTGAATCTAGTAAGAAAGGTCTTAAATTTTCTAAGGGACTACAAATGTGTAAAAATGCGTATCTGAGTGGTAAAGGGTAAATATTAGAAAAACAACACACAAACCTTGTAGCCATGAGACGAGGGAGTGTGTGGAGGGCTGTGAGTTGGGGTGTATCCACGACACGGGCACATGCTCCTCCTGCAGACTGAGCACAGAGGTCATGTGATCACGGGGCAGGGCCTCGGGGCCGCTCAGAAGCCGTTCCTGGAGCTCACTGATCTGCTGACGGATGTGACAAAGCAGGGAGTTCAGCCATAGGCACTCCTGCGGGGAAAATAAATCAGCACTAGATGATTGCTAGACCTAATGGCACTCATGGGGAAAATTTAATAAGTACTTGATGATCACTAGACTTAAATGCCCCAGCATTTTATTTACATTCTTTATAGATGTGACACAGCAGCGAGTTCAGCCATAGGCACTACTGGGGGAGAAATAAAATCAGGGGAGTTGACGGGGGGCTATCTGCACAGGCTAATACGGGACAACATTTTCCACTTTTATGGTATTTTTTGTTTAAAAGGAAGTCTCTTTTAAGAGAAAATCCAGTTTAGGCAGAAAATGCTGTCCCTGATTTGCCTGTGTGGATTGCACAGGGCTTATCTGGGATGACACTAAACGCACATGCATTTTTATTTTTTTTGCCACATCATAGACCTAAATTCACAGGCAGATTGACAGTATTTAGCAGGAACATTCATAACAATATCATTAATACTGTTTATGAGCTGATATGACCCAGGCATGGGAAAATGGGTCTAATGCCATGTAGCCTGAGATGCTCGAGCCCAGCCTGCGCAACTGCTCTTGTCAGGAGCTACAACAGACTGTGTCATTGCGCGGGCTGGGCTGGAGTTACGCTAACCACATATGGCATAAGGCCCATTTTTAGCCATTTAATTTTTTAGTAGCATTAACATAACAACTGAGCTTGACTGAAGCTTACAGTGGATGTCAGTAACTTACTGACACACCTTGCAAAACAAAAACCAATACGTGATGATCACTAGATTTAAATGCCCAAACACTTTTGTCTTTCCTTATATTCTCTGATTATTTTTCAATAACATGACATAATAGATTTTACAAAAACATAACACCTGGAAGGAATGGAGAAATGATTATGATTTTAATAAATTTATACTTATTTGTTTAAAAAAATCATGATACCTATAGAAAACTCTCACGAATAAGCAGGCACTCCACTTTATCCCATTAAAAATGGTGACATATTAAACAAGATGTGTTTGTGAAACACTATGTCCACTTTTGAGCGATTTTGACCCATAAATTTGACCTTTGACCTTGAAGGATGACCTTGACCTTGACCTTTCACCACTTAAAATGTGCAGCTCCATGAGATACACATGCATGCCAAATATCAAGTTGCTATCTTCAATATTGAAAAAGTTATGGCCAATGTTAAAGTTGGCGCAAACAGACCAACAAACAGACCAACAAACCAACAGACAGGGCAAAAACAATATGTCCCCCAGTATAGACNGTGACTCAGTTTCGAACTCAGCTGAGTGTTCAAAATTCAAACAAATGATCTAACCTACGTGACCCAGTTTCAAACTTGGCAAAATATCATTGGTACAAATGTTCTGACCAAGTTACATGAAGATCGGGCAATACATTTGGCTTCTGGAATGTTCACAAGCTTTTTCTTTAATTTTACCTAGTGACCTATTTTTTATCCCAAGTGACACAAAATCGAAATTGACTGAGTTATCATTCAAACAAATGACCAAGTTCATATAGATTGGGCAATAAATGCTGCCTCTAAAGTGTTCACAAGGCAAATTTTGAAAACTGATAACTTACAACAGACAACACACGCTGAACGACTGACACAAGGCAATCACTTAAGCTTGACATGAGCAAGAAAAGATGGAAAACAACTTAATAAACATGCATTCAATAAAAGATTAAAGAACAGCTAAGTGTTATACATGTATTCATTGTATAGGGACAAGTGTTCAATGTCACTACAGCTATGCTGACTAGCTTAAGATACTTCAGTGGTAAGGTTTTATTGAACTGATTAGAAAGCATTAAGGAAAAAATATACAAGCAAAATTTTGTTTAAAGAAAAAATAACTAGTTAAAGGTGTTCTTTAAGGTTTTAACCAATTTTGAAATCTCAAAACAATAATTATATATATATAGGATCTGACATGAGTTGTCATATGATATCATACCATATTTTATTAAACGAGTTTAGGAATTTTGTTAGTAAGCGNTAAACGAGTTCAGGAATTTTGTTAGTAAGTGAGCCTGGACGAGTTTAATAAAATATGGTATGATATGATAACGAGTGTCAGATCTTTTTTATCCAATGCTTTTAAACTAAATAAAATACATCTTAATTGACCAAACAAAAGCTGATAGATCTTTAAGTTGTTTACTATTGTGACGTCATTTCATGTTGACAACATCATTTCATGTTGACGACGTCATTTCACCAAAATAAAGCCATGCGATTGATAAGTTTTTGATTCTGTAGCCAATGAAAACGCTTAAAAATGTTGTATTACACATGTGTAATATAAAAAATACGTAATGTATGTATTACATTGAGAACAAGGTATAGCATGTGATAAATAACAAACCCGGTAAAAGTTTGTTTATAAAAGTGTCATCACTTCCGATTAAGAACCAGAGAGTTTTGACTTATAAGACACCTTAACTGATGATCATCTTGACTCCAGATGACTTTCCGTATGAGGTTAATTAGTACTTATTTATAAGACTAGCTGCGTGATCAGCAAGCAGCCATTTCTGAACGTGCCCAGTACCTTCTACCTGCTGCTCCGAAGGCAACCGCACTAAAAACTAGGCAACCGAGACTTACATATTCTGTTTTATTTATCTTTTAACCTTTTCCCGCTCAGAAGCACATTGAAAATTGCTATATGCAACCAGCACAAAAGAGTGACTCGCAGTCTGTTGAGGTTTTATGCTGTTTGCTGCTTATCAGTGGTCAAAGTGTGTATCTGAGTGGTAAAGGGTTAACTATATTGCTATATTCTCCAATCTGATTAGAACTATTTGTCATGGAAACCCTTTGGTACCTCTTTCCTCTTCTCCGTCGCTAACTGGGTCCATCTGTCGTGTGCAGGCAGGTCCAGATTGATCACATACTCTGGCACCTTACCGCTGAAAAGAACCAAGAAGATCCATGAACATGTACTAGAATGCTTTTCACTTCTACTGGAACGTTTCGTTTGAGACTCGCGCTAGAAAAAACAAGGCTTAATACATGTGCGTAAAGTGTCATCCTGTATTAGCCTGTGCAGGCTGCACAGGCTTATCAGGAATGACACTTTCCGCTTTTATGGAATTTTTCGTATAAAGGAAGTCCAGTCGTAGGGGAAAGTGTCGTCCCATATTAGCCTGTGTGGATTTCACAGGCTAATATGGGACAACACTTTATGCATGTGCATTTGGAATTTTCTAAGAATGAAATGTTGATAATGAATATCTTAAGCTAGTTTATAATGTTTAATGATATTTTAACAAAGGCTTTACATGATTTACATATTAGCTTTAAATGTCCTCTGTATTTTAGGAATAAGGAATTATTTCTGATTTCGGATTTTTTTTTCTCCATTCTATGACAATTAACCGATAATTGGCTTGGGATGTTTGAGAAATGCAACAATTTATATTAAATGTGAGATATTTGAAACATACCATTTTTTTTTTAACTATCACATGTGAGTCATTAAAAAATAACTGTAAATCGTAGTGTGTGCTTAAGCTGGAAACTAATTGTAGTTAAATTTTACACAAAATTACTCCAATACTTTAAACAAGAGCACTGTCGAGAGGATGCCAACGCTCGGCTGTGGGTGCTTGGATTTTGTTTGTTTGACCTTTGACCTTGAAGGATGACCTTGACCTTGACCTTTCACCACTCAAAATGTGCAGCTTCATGAGATGCACATGCATGCCAAATATCAAGTTGCTATCTTCAATAATGCAAAAGTTATGGCCAATGTTAAAATTTTCGGACAACGCCGACTACGACTACGACGACGACGAAGCAGCAGACGAGAGGGCTATGACAATACCTCGGGTTTTCTTCGAAAACAGCCGAGCTAAAAATGCAAGAAAAATAATATCTAAACCGGAAAAGTTGTGAATCACAGTAGGTCAATATATGTTTACATACATGTATATGTTCTTGTTACATTTTCTTGCTCTGAAGTTAGAATATGCAAATTTGGCTTCCTTGACAAAACTATTTATTTGATTATTTTATGTTAACATGTAACAACCTTCCATGCGGTGGATATTTCCCTCTCTCNTTAGCCATAGGTTATATGAATATAAATGAGATTGATGATAAATTCCTTATTTATAGGCCACAACAAATTAATCACTTGTTTGACTGACTTGGCCCCCAAACTTTGGAGCAAATAAGTGCAATAAAGATAATAATTATATTTTATTCCAATTTAGTTATAATAAGATATGAGCACACGGTGAAGAATAAAAGTTATTGAGTACATATTTATTGAACATAATTCTTCCCCAGACATTCAGCTTATTAAACGATTCTATTTTGTACTTTTAACTGTTCAATGAAAAATAAACAGCCTTTAACATAAAATATGTAGGCTTAACCAAAACAAATCAAATAAAGTCTGTTTTTTTAAATCGGATGAGGGGAAAATGCACCATGACGGTGCAATAAAAAATACAAATATTTTATTTTTCATTTTGCAAATTTTAGAAGTGACAAATATCTGATCAATTTGTTGTGGACTTACCTGTACATGTATATAGATTTAAAGATCATTTAAGCAAACAAATTCGAGTCCATTTTACATCCTTAAAAATTTTGGATATTGAATGGCATAATTAATAATTCATATTTTATTAAATAAGATCAGTGAGCAATAGATTAAGAAATAAATACTTATTATGATATTATGATTGATATGTATGTATATGTTCTATGGATATAAACAGTCACATATCTGTGGGCTGAATAGATTTAAAGGCATTAAAACAATAACATATTATATGATGTAATAGATATACTATATAGGTATTAGAAATCTGCATGTTACAACATATGGAAAGGTTTCAATCTTACGGGGTCTTGTGATGCCACACCTTGGCAAAGTAAGCCCAATGCCATACACAGCAGAATGCACCCAGCACTTGATGTCATCATGTTGGCTACCTGAAACAAAATTAATAAGAGATGTGTTTGTCAGAAACACAATGCCCCCTACTGCGCCGCTTTGAAATAAAATTTGTATTTATCATTTGGCAGGTATAGAAATTATCTCCCTTTAAAGCTTATTACTTCCCTTGGATTGTGTTTTTTGACCTTTGACCTTGAAGGATGACCTTGACCTTTCACCATGCAAAATGTGCACCTCCATGAAATACACATGCATGCCAAATATCAAGTTGCTATCTTCAATATTGCAAATGTTATGACAAAACTTTAATCAAGGTTAAAGTTTTGGACAGACAGAATGACAGACAGGCCAAAAACAATATACCCCCTCTTCTTCGAAGAAGGGGGCATACAAATATTATTAATCAATCTAGAGAAAGATCTAGAGTGAAATAACAGGGTACTGTGCCCTGCTTCTTTTTGCTTTCCCACTAGTGCCCCTTTGGAAAATGTCAATACATAAAGTCTGAACATCTTTTAAAAATCAAGTAATTTTTGCATACTCGTCATATGATTTCTTCCTGTCCTGTGATTAGGAGCTACCTTATGAACTTTTATTTTGATGACACTGACGAGATTTCTAACGCAGTGAAGGCTGCAATAAAACATCCAATCAAAGATTGTTTCATATACTAACTGATCGAGCATTGTACAAAGCATATGGTTTTTAACAGAGAGTACTGCAACAAGAATTAACAGTGACACTCGTCCAAGTTGCCATAAGGTATATACTTGCAGTTGATATAAAAAAGCATTGTGCCAAATAGCTTATAGTGATCTTACTATAGTGACTGTGGTTATGATATTTGCTTCCTAATTTTAGTGTACATTAGTTAATATACCTTAATTATGTCAATATGTTCTTGGTAGAAAATTCACAAATATTACTTGAAGAATAAAGAAGGGTGCACACTTTTTCACGAACGTTTTGATAACCCCTCGTACCTTCTTCACCGTTGAATTTTAAACAATGCTGTGTAAGTGACAGTGTTCGACACTAACAGGAGTCCGGTAGTCCGAGACTCCTAGAAATGAGACTCGGACTCCTTGTTTTTGTGTCAAGGAAGTCCGTTGGACTCCTTCAAAATCATCATTGAATTATAAATAAATCTNCTAATTAAACTATTGCAATCATACAAAATGTACAATTTTTGGCTCGATTCTTTCAGAGTTTAATCAAAGATTATACCTGTGATATGAGTTGAGTGAGTTTTTGCTTGTCAGGTTCCCCAGTGGCCTCGTCTGCAGGGCGCAGCAGTCTGCTCAATACCAGCGAGATAGCCTGGCCTGTCTGCACACCTGCACATGGGAATAAAATCTTACATTAGAACAAGAGGGAAAAAGACAGATTTATATCACCAGCAAACACATATTTGAGCCCACTCTGGGAAAACGGGGCTTAATGCAGTCAGCACATGCTAATCAATACTATTAAAGTGAAAAATGTCGTCCCTGATTAGCCTGTGCTGATTTCACAGACTAATTTGAGACCAAACTTTACACACATGCATTAAGCCCCATTTTCCTAGAGCATGGCTCATTTATATCACCACCACGTCTGTTTGGACCCCTATAACTGTAAATGCCATCAGAGCTGGAGAAAGAATGATAATTGGTTTACAATAACTTTTGCAAGCTGCAACTAACATCACAAATCATTTCTTTGGTTACACTGGTTAAGATAATTCCACATTGTACACAATATTTAAGACTACAAACACAGGAAGGAAATATAATATGTGTGTTAATCAACTGAAGTTCAGCAGAAAAATGTTTAAAGTCTCATTTTAAAATCTTTAAAAGAACATCAATGTTTAAATTTTCACTTTCTAAAATATTACCTGAGAAAGGGTAGTACTGTGCGAGTCCTTGTGCACCAAACAGTTGCCTAGCAACCAGCATGGCCTGAATGATGGCAACCGCGAACGCGATGTTGCGGATTCCCTGTGTCTCACCCAGTACTGCCTCCCACACCTTGGCAGGAACTTGCTTCATTGTGGCCACAATGGCTGTAAATAGTGACATACAAATTAAACCATTTACCGATCAGAAACGCATTTCCACCTGTTTGTAGTCCCTTTGAAAATCAAATTAAATAAAAGACCTTTCTTGCTGGATTCAAGTTTTAAAGGCTCCATTTCCAACCCTAAGAAACTGATGAGCAGCAAACAGCATAAAACATGAACAGTCTGCAAGTTACTTGCAGGCTGTTCTGGTTTAATGCTGGTTGCATTTAGCCATTTTGGTT
This sequence comes from Dreissena rostriformis, assembly GCA_007657795.1. Classification (NCBI taxonomy): domain Eukaryota; kingdom Metazoa; phylum Mollusca; class Bivalvia; order Myida; family Dreissenidae; genus Dreissena; species Dreissena rostriformis. The sequence goes on from VMBQ01001802.1 coordinate 15,431, forward strand.
TTGTGTCTGAGCTGGAAAGGGTTCAAACTGAAACGATGTTCAGCAAATCACAATAAATCTACAAGCATATTGTTTTCAATAAAAAAACATACATTTTTTTTAATAAGTACAGCCTTAGCTTTGATCAATTAACCATATGGTCTTTCTTCCTTAGTTAAACTTTGCTTCAAGTTTACTAGCCTTGATGCTCTTGTAATTGGCATCAGTAAAATAACACTTTGAAACAAATAGAGACTAAAAGTGATATATTTTGTGTGTGAGTTATAAAATATTTTTTATATCAACATGCAGGTAATTGAGCATTTGCAAATAATGCAGGAATTCTTCTAAAGTTTAGTGACTTTGTTTTAGGCATGTTGGAATAGATTTATACAAGCAGTTTAGTGCTTCCGCTACTACAAGAATGAAGTTATCTGCAAAACCAGTAACAGCAATTAAGAACTAGTGCTGTATCAAGGCCTGCTTTCATTTGAATAAATATTTGTTTACCGATTACATTTTAAGTACTTCTAAAATTACTGGCATGCAGATTAATGTAGGGTTACAGGTACATGTTAACGACGGCAAGGACAGGCTTGCTTGCAAATTGCTATTTGTACAATATTTGAGCCTTGCTCTGGGAAAACAGGATTAAATGCATGTGCGTAAAGTGCCAACCCAGATTAGCCTTGGCAGTCCGCAAAGGCTAATCTGAGAAAACCCTCTCCGCTTAGACAGGATTTTTGTTTAAACGAAAAATAACATAAAAGCGGACTGTGTGGACTGCACAGGCTAATCTGGGACGACACTTTATGCACCTGCATTAATCCCCATTTCCCCAGAACCACTCTCATTTACAACGCAACAACTACTGCTATTACCAGTATGCAGGAAGGAGCCAGGAGACTTGTAGTTGATGGCAAGGGGTGGCTCACTACCCTCCCCATTGTTCTCTGCACTAGAGGCCTCAGCGATGTCAGGCTGCGTGACGTCCATCGTGATGTGGTTCCAGGCCACCTTGTGAAGGTTAAGAAGCAGGAAGTTGGGGATGCGGGCACATGGCTCGCTCGTAATCCACACACAGAACTTGCTGGTCTTTGCTTTCTCCTCAGCGTTGCTGGCTGTGAAGATTATCGAGAAAAAAAAAACGGGTTTTGGTTTCAAGGGAAAAATCTTTATTAAAAAACAACTACCAGAAATATATGATTATGTTTGTTTGTTTTACCTACATACAAGCATATCAATATTTTTTTTATTATTATTAATTCAAATGTCTTATACACAATCACATAGAAGGTTGTCTTAATTGTACTAAAATACATATTTATGGGAACACTAGGCTTAATGCATGATGAGCCTTTGCATTCTGCACAGGCTAATCAGGGAGGACACTTTACGACTAAACTGGATGTTCTCCTTTAAACAAAAAATTACACAAAAGCGCAAAGTGTCGTCCATGATTAGCCTGTGCAGACTGCACAGGCTCATCTGGGATGACACTTTATGCACATGCATTAAGCGCAGTTTTCCCAGAACGCTGTTCATATGATTTTGTTTTTTTTAAGTTACATATTAACATACCAACATAAATTTTATATTAACAATTTAAATGTCTTATTCACAATGTGAAAAAAAAGATAAGACTACAAGATCACATAGACACTCACATACAACATCAAAGGGAACAAGGAAGTGTTAATTGCATATGGATTTTAATACATATAATTTCAATTTAACACTGCTATTTAAAACACTGTTTCTTAGAAATAATATCTATTTCTTACTATTTTTTCCGTCTGGAATGTTTTCCTTCTTTATTTAACTAAAAATATATCTTAAAAATTTCAATTTCGTAATTCCTTTTCATTTCTATTTTTATTTATTTTTTGGGTCCCATCAGTGATTTTCACACCTATGGTGTTATATATCAATATGTTTGTTCTACTATTAAATGTGTACAAAAGAGAACATCGTTATTTGAACTTTGAAATAGCGATGTTCAACTTTATATCATCAAACACTTAAAATTCAGCTGAGCATGTTCAAAAACATGGCAGCCTGGATGTCTTGGGCCTTTATTTGAGCCATTTTCAGGGAAAACTGGGCTTAATGCACCTGCGTAAAGTGTTGTACCAGTTTAGCCTGTGCAGTGTGCTGGCTCATCATGCAGGGACGACACTTTTCACCATTTCTGAATATTCATTTGAGACTTCTGAAGAGACTTCATCTAAACCAAAAATACCATAAAAGCATAAATTGTCATCCATCATCTGGGACGACACTTTACGCTAATGCATCAACCCCAGTTTTCGCAGAACGAGCCTTATTTGCCAACATGCCTTTCAGTTTCTCCCTGCTCCTGTACACCCTGACGAGGTGTTTCTTGAGCTGATGGAAGAACTTCTCCGGTGCGAGGTGCAGCCCCTGGATGACTACCCAGCCGTCCTTCTTGTCTGCCGTGTCTATGGCCTCCTCCACCAACACCTCACTGCCCTCCCCTATCAGCGCGTGCTCAATGTCCACACCAAACTTCTGGAAAAACATAAACAAGAAAAGGTGAAGTATTATGTTGTAACTGATCCACACTCTGGGAAAATGGGCCTTATAATGCATGTGCATAAAGTGTTGTCCCAGATTAGACTGTGTAGTGTGCACAGGCTAATCAGGTACAACACTTTGCGCATAAACTGGATTTAGATTTTGAAGAAACTTCCTTTAAACAAAAAAATACCATAAAAGCGTAAAAGTGTCGTCCCTGATAAGCCTTTGCCGACTACGTACATGCATTAAGCCCATTTTTCAAACATACACAAGAGAACTAGGTGTATTCTGTTGTTATTATATTAAAAGCCCATAAGTCAGGCAAATACACACAGGTTAAACGATGTCTTGAGATAAATTAATAATACCAGTACTTGCATATAATGGATGAAAATTGTAAGACAGATATAAGACTAAAATACTCACACAATTAGGTTGAACAATGAACTTCAAACATTTTATTCAAGTTTTGTGGACTTTGTGAGAATAAAGTAAAAACTGTTAGACTCTCATAGCAGAAATGGTTAAAACAAGGCTTATTTTAGACTTGACAAAGGCCAAAACTCATCAATACCTGGTGTGATACGACTTGTTTTCAAACTTGGCCATTGACATTTTTACAATGTCTGAACAAAACAATATGAGCCGTGTTCTTGGGAAACTGGGCGTAATGCATGTGCGTAACGTGTCTTCCCAGATAAGCTGGTGGAGTCCGCAAAGGCTAATCAAGGACAACGCTTTCCACTTCAAGGTATTTTTCATTTAAAGGAAGTCCCTTCTTAACGAAAATCCAGTTTTGGCGGAAAGTGTCCTCCCTGATAAGCCTGTGCAGACACAGGCTAATCTGGGATGACACTTTACGCACATGAATTAAGCCCAGTTTTCCCAGAACGAGGCTCATATTATGTCTGCTAGCATCTGACCTTGGCCAGTTTCAGGAGCACTTCCACTGGAGGGTGGGTGAGGCGCAAGCGGTTGACGGGGTTCGCACTGGGTTGGTCCATGCGGGCAGGCAGCAGCAGCAGAACCCCCAGGTGGCGCTTGGAGTCCTTCAGCATGTCCTGTAGGTTGAACTCTATCTGGTCTGCAAGTGGACAAACAACATACATGTACAAACTATTTATACTATATTATGTAAGGACTGGCTGGATTTCAAATAAAGGAACAGCAGAGATTTTTAATGCTTAATAAGTGTATGAAACAAATTTTAATCATACAAACATATAAGTTCTGGCTGGATTGCAAATATTTTTTATGCATAATATAACACAATTACTCAATTTTTTAATCATATCAATATACATGTATTAGTTTTGTCACAAAAATTACAGCATGTAAAAAAAAACATGTACCAGTAAGCTACATTTTTAAGGGATGGTTATATTTCAATACTACGAAAATGTAAACACACAGTCTTAGTAATATTAATTGTATACACATTCTTAACATGAACTCATAATGAATGATTACTTTAAGTTATTCCTAACAGATCATTCTGGATGGAAAATTGGTGTTCTTACCAGGCAGATTGAGTGTCAGGTACTTGTTGATGTATTTCGCCATGGCGACGGGCAGCCTATCAGGTCTCAGCATCCTCAACAGCAGCAGCTGATGGAACTCGGTCATGGGGCCGAGGTCTGGGGACTTGGAGTGGTCCTTCTCACTCCTCGTGCTCTCTGTTGAACCGGGACGCATTTCTGGGAGGGACAGAAAGAGACCAGGCATTATCACAGAAGTCAGAAGTTTTAGTTTGAGTGGTATTGTGTTGTTATTAACCCATTACCACTCAGATACGCACTTGGATGCGTTCGTAGTCCCAGAGAAAATCAATTAAAATTAAAGACCTTTCCTACTAGATTCTAGTTAAATAGGCTTAAGTTTCTAACCCTAAGATACTGATGAGCAGCAAACCGCATAAAACATAAACAGATTGCAAATTCCTCACAGGCTGTTCAGGTTTTATGCTGGTTGCATATAGACATTTACCCTTATCAGCGGATTTTTTTTTCGAGCAATGTGATTATCCAAAAATCTGTGAAACTTTCACATAGAAATGTTTTATGATAAAGAAATTGTACACATGTAACATTTTCATTAATCTCAATAAATAATGAACAATACATTAAACAGATTATTGTACTTACCAACTGATGTACCAGCACCAGTCAAAGACAATGGCAGTGGTTCCCTCTCAGGGTAGTCAGCCTTGTACCAGCCCTTCCAGGCATCAGAGTTCATGGCAAAGTTAACACAGAGGCTGTCCAGGGGTCCCGGGAGCACGGAGAGGGCCAGGATGTCCTCCCATTTCTCCTGTGGCATCCAGTCAGGTGGTTCGTCCTTGCAGTCGAAGTCTGCAAGTGTCAGCTGCATGCCCAGACCAGGGTTGCCTGGAAACACAACCAGCATGCTTGGAACAATCATATATTTTGAAAAATAAGCTGCTTATGATTGGTTTTATCAGTCGAACACAGGAAGCAAATGCATGTCCAAATGAAAATGTTCATGCCCAAACTATTAAACTCATACTCCGTAATTACATTTAATAAAATTTTAATGAATAAGTAATGTAGACATTGAAATAAAATTGCACTCTCTGACACCATCCTGAGCACAGAATAATTATGATGCCTTGGGCCAGTACATGTATAAACAAAGATGCCTAAGATAACCGTGGCTTCCCAAAACCTTGGCATAGGAGAAAAATACTTATTTCAATGATAGCTATGGTGACAAAATCCAACTATCCTGTTACCATTTACAAATATTATCAACACAATACAATACATTCCTTTAAAATGTAAACAAGTAAGTGGTTGCACACAGCTTACCCTGCAGTAGGAGGGACATGCAAACAAAGCTGTTTAAGAAAATATTGGCTTCCAAACGTTGGCATAGGAGAAGAATACTCGATCATTTCAATGATAGCAATTGTGAAAAAATCCAACAAACTTGTTACCATTAACAAATATTATTAACAACATGCGTCAAATTCTTTCCAAATATAAACCAGTAAGTGGTTGCACACAAAGCTTACCCTGCAGGAGGAGGGACATCTCCTCACTGGTGAAGTTTTCACCGCCCTCTGCCTGGATGTTGAGACACAGTAGGGTGGCAAACAGCAGGCAATCCTCCTCATAAAGACTCCTGCAGAGCAAACAGCAACACTGAATTCAACGAGCTGCGTTCTAGGGAAACTGGGCTTAATGCATGTGCATAAAGTGTCATCCCAAATAAGCCTGTGCAGTTTGCACAGGCTAATCAGGGACGACACTTTACGCTCTTATGGTACTTTTTGTTTAAAGGAAGTCTCTTCTTAGCAAAAATCAAGTTAAGACGGAAAGTGTTGTCCCAGATAAGCCGGTGCGGACTGCACTGGCTTTTCTGAGATGACACTTTACGCACATGCATTAAGCCCAGTTTTCCCAAAATAAGGCTCTTATATATACAGCAAAAACTGTGTTCACAAAACTTGAAATGAATGTGTGTGAATCAAAGTCTGCAACTGTTCCTAGGCTTTTTGAATATTGATGTACAACAAACAGATCAGGTTCCAGAATATTCTACTCTAAGAGTTGATATTTTCAAAATAGCATATAGAACTAGATCTTTGTTACAAACGTGACTACCCGTACTACCTTCACACCGATTTGTCAGCTCATGTTCCAAGGGCAAAGAACTCAGAAATGTGTGGATAGTAAGGGACGAGAAATCTACACTTTATGGTGATAACATATTTTCAGAATCAACTTACACCTTTGAAAAATGTGGAAGGAGTCTGCTCCAAAGACTTAAAACAATTACTGTGGAGAAAGCGCGTGTCAAACGGACGCTGACACCATTTTACCCCCTAACTACTGGGTTATAAAACTCCAGCCACTTGATTCTTTATAGTAAAAACATATTTATTTTCGCTCAATTGCATCGAAAGCCTAATACTTATTGAAACCCTCTTGAATCCGTTCTCTGGTTAGAACCAGTACTTGGTGTCTTTGGGGGAGATCTAAAGAGCGCTACCACAGTGGGGATGGAACCCAAGACCTCTCGGTTGCTAGGCAGACACCATATCCACTGCGCCACGGCAACCAATTGATACTTGAATCCTAAGAGCCACTTACTCTCTGATTCTCCTGTAGACGAGCCCAGTGAGCTTGTCCATGAGCTTCTTGATGGCGTTGGCTGAGAAGTTGGAATACTCCACGCCCTCTGAGGGCAGCGGGGCCGTCTGGGGCAGCTCAAGGGTGGGCAACTCCTCTGACTCCGTGCCCGCTATCAACTTCTGGGCCGCGCTCGTGCTCACAGATTCTGAAGGAGCAAACATTGATTTTTAACTATTTTAGCAGCACTCTGGGAAAACTAGGCTTAATGCATGTGCGTAAAGTGTTGTCTTAGATTAGCCTGTGCTGTCCACACTGGCTAATCAGGGTCGACCCTTTTCCCCTAAACTGGATTTTTCGCTAAGAAAAGACTCCCTTTAAACAAAAAATACAATAAAAGCGGAAAGTGTTGTTCCTAATTAACCTGTGTTTATGCACATGCATTAAAAGACCGGTTTTTCAGGCTCATTTATTTTAAGCTTGTGAGTGTGAAAAACTGTTGGTTTAATGAGACTTATTAAAGTTTGTTTCCTGGGTATACCTGGCCCTATGAATATCAATTTTCTGAATGTCACATTTACTTGTCTCATCATTGAATACTGACCAATGATATCACTTGTTACATAGGAAGTTTGATTTGTTTAATATTAAATATCCTAACTTAGATTCAGCTTATGACTATACTTGGTTGTAAGGGCTTGGGGCTTCCTGAGACGTGTTAAAATCTGTATCATGGGTAAAACTAATACTTCATTGTTTAAAAAAATCATCTTTTTGGCATTGTACCTCTAAATCATATCATCCCAGTACATACCAATTTAGTAACTGAGACTCTTTTGGAAGTGTTTTATGCGAACACAGTGAAATGTATGAATTAAAACAACATTTTTTAATACAAACGGAAAACTGAAACAAGAGAAAACATAAAATGATGCAAAACAATTTGAATACAAATGATGACTATCTATCTCTAATTCACCTTCAGTTTGTCCTAGCTTGCTTCCCTCTTCTAAGTCTGCAGTGGCAGGTCCTTCCGCTTTGGTTCCCGACGTCTGCTTGTCCGTAGCTTTCTCTCCTGTGTCGTCACGGGAACCATGAGAGGAGGTACTTCCCACTCGAGCCTTCTTGTCTGCTGCACTGCTTGCCTCATCGTCATCATCTTCATAGGCCTGAACAAAGTAAAGCAACACATACTGTATTTTACTGAAAATAAGTTGCATCGGTAGATAACCCATTACCACTCAGATACGCATTTTGACATTTTTTAAGTCCCCTAGAAAATCAAATTTAATTAAAGACCTTTCTTACTAGATCCAAGTTTTCATGGCTTCATTTCCAACCCTAAGATACTGATGAGCAGCAAACAGCATAAAACCTGAACAGACTGGGAGTTACTTGCAGGCTGTTCTAGTTTTATGCTGGTCGCATACAGCCATTTTTACTCTGCTACGCAGTGGGACAAGGTTAAGATGCTTTTCTTAATTTCCATAACTTTTCAAATAACAGCCATGTAAAAGAGCTATAAGAATATAGGCAGCACATATACTATCATGAACTATTCCCATGAATGCATTCAAATATGTTAATCCCTTTGTCAAAACAACAAGTCTACACAATTTGTCAACAGACCTGCTGACCTTTTTTTCACAACACCTCAATAACCATTTGATTTCATGAGAAAATAAAATAAAATACAATTTCTGAAGAATGAAATAAAATAATCTGCATCCAACAAGACCAAAATTACTTTTTGATCTAGTAACAAATTATGTTAAATATATCGTTAATCAATTGTGGACACTTTTTCTTTTCATACATTTGAAGTTTTACTCTATTACCCTAATTTCATAACTAAATATAGTTTGGTAATAATTTTCAAGCATTTATTATACACCACATTCACATTAATTTAGTGTGACATACCATAATCCCTTTCTGAAAGAAAAAAATAATTAAAGATTGCTAAATAAAAAAAAGATCAACAAAAAAAATCCCGTACATCATCGGAAAGTTTGCCCTGGATAAATTCTGCGGGCAGTTCCCCACCCACCGCCTCGTCAAACAGTGCCAGGAAGTAGGCCAGGGAGAATTGGTACTCGTTGTGCACGCTCTGCAGACTACGACAGATCGCGTACAACATGGCCGCCCGCCGCGCCAGGGGATACAACTCATCCTTGAGGGCGTCAAGGTCCTCAATCAGGGCCTGCGTCTCTTGGAGACGATTGGACAGCTGCCAAAAAATAATAGTGATTAGTAATATTTAAGTTTTCTGTTCTAAATACTTGTAACAAAAATATATCTTTTGATAAAAAATATCCCAAACATTCAAATGATTGACCACATAACTGTTAACCACCAATCGTATTAATCAACCTATTGGACAGCTGCCAAAATATTATTGCATTTAGCAATGTGTCAATAAACTTATTAAAGTGGCATGGCAAAAGCTATATGTAGCAAAATCTATGTGAATATCAAAGTTGGTATGAATTGTAACAAAATAAACAAACTTTATAATTCTTAACAATAAAGAATATTTCTTTTGACAAAAAATTCCCCAAACTCTTGTTTATTGACCACATAACAGTTTAAAACTGATTGTTTTAATAAGACTATTAGTTTAACTTAATTTTCTGTATAACCAGGGCTGTCATTAGTACCCAATCAAATTCATTGTTTAAAGTTATTTTTCAGGAAAAATGATTGGTGATAGGCCGCTAGACCCCTTTCCAAATTCATAATCGTTCATATGCAAATCGCTTATTGTAAATGATAATAACAACCCTGTAAAATGAAACAGCATAAAGCGTCAGACACAACTTACATCAACTTTAGCATTCGTGAAATCAGTTATAAACTTCACAGCCTTGGCACTGCCCATGATTGCTTCCTGATTGGTCAAAACTTTGTCCCTGACAGTGACAGACAGGTGATGCAGTGTCTTCTGCTCCACTTCTACGTTTCTCAATCCCAGAATCCTCTCCTTATACAGGTCCGGACGAATGCGAGCGAAGGCTCGTGACAGCAGGTCCTCCGTCAGGGTGTCGTGGGAGACTCCAAAGTTGATGATGGTCGTCGTGGAGGCGATCTCGGGGTTGAACTTGGGTTTTGGCAGAGGGGTGGAGAGATAGAATCGGAAATCTTGGTGGCACAGGATTCGCCTGCCACAGAACTTGATCATCCTGGGCTCTGAAAGAAAATATACTTTGTTAAATGTCTTCTTTTTTTTCCAACATTTTATTTTCTCCGTAGGAGATAACATACAAGCATTTAATACAGTTATATGAATTTCATATATTAGCATTTCATATACAGAGTATTTCATGTACATCTACTTGATGAGTACATAAATACATAAATACTTGTTTACATACATTCTTATACAATTCACTTTGTCAAATGTCAGTACCAAACTTCCTTACATACTGGTAATTCTTGATAATTTTGTTTTTGAATCCCCTCCCTAACAACTTAACCCATTAAAAACACAACTGGCAAGACAACATAATAATACTTTGATGCAGTGAAGTGGAAGAGCACAGTGTATTTGTTTGCAAAAACATTTAAATGTTTCAGACACAGCTTTTTCTACATTATTTTTATATATAATTATGTAGCAAAAACAATTTTAATGTACAGTCCAATCTGATAACAGCTGTCAGTCATGGGAAATGGCCAAAGTGGCCGTTGTAGACAGGTGGCCGCTGTACACAGGTGAAAAATAGCTATGTTTGGACTTTAAAATATGGCAATAGCCACAACAAACAATTCTTAAAGCTTACCCTCATTTTTATCGTCCTCGTTGGCAGTGTTGCGATGATGCATGAGCGGTGTGATGATGTTGTCAATGTGCTCCTGGCAGTTCCTAAGCAACACTGGCTTCCCGCGCATGATGGCCTTCTCCAGAGTCAGGATCACGTGTGGGTCAGACCTGCGCATGCACATGAGTAATCTCTTAACCCTTAACCACTCAGATATGCATGTTGACACGTTTTTATTCCATATAAAATCAAATAAGAGACCTTTATTAATATATTCAATTTGTAAAGGCTTCATTTCTAACCCTCAGGTACTGATGAGCAGAAAACAGCATAAAACCTGAACAGACTGCGAGTTACTTGTTACTGGAAAATATAACCATTTTTACTTTGCTTCTGAGTGTAAAAGGGTTGAATATATCTCTCTTACAAAAGCATTATAACTATAACAGTAATATGTTTCTTTGTTTGCTTATGTCTAATAACACCTAAGTTGGCTTATTATTATAATCTTAATTTTGTCTCTGGATGTACTAAATTGCCATTTTACACTAAATGCCTGTCAGCAATGTGTCAAAACCATTGTCAACATTTCTTTTAATTATTTAACAAGCCACACAATGCATATGTTTGAATTTTGACCATTAGTGTGACCTTGACCTTTGCCTAAGGGATACCTTCTCCACATGCATTTGTGATAAACAATTTTTTAAACCACATGATTTATGATTACAGTGAGTCCAGATAAGTTTTTTTTTATTTGCCAAGTTTAACCTTTGACATTTAAGTTAGACCTTGACCATTGAGGTAGGGAGACAGATGTTACATGCAACACATCATCTTCTCATGGTGGATATTTGTGGTAAGTTAGTTGCATGATAAATGGCACATTTACAGTCCTAACAAGCTGCTTTATGACCACATTTGACCTTTGACCTCTAAGTGTGACCTTGACCTTTGAGGCTGGGAGACATGACATGCTGTCTCCTCATGGTGATCATATGTGGTCAATGATGAATGGCAAGGTTACAGTCCAGACAAGCTGTTTAATGGTAAAATTGACCTTTGACCTATTAGTGTGAACTTGCCATTCAGGCAGGAAGACGGGTGTAACATGTTGTAGAATGATTTTTTAATCTAAAATTGCAGAATGAAAGTTACAGTCCGGACAAGCTCAGACACGCGCAAGCAACCAAACATGTACATACTCTGGACTATTGTGACTGATACATTAAGCTTTCGGCAAGAGGGCTCAATAAAAATGAAATTAATATTTATACCAAGGTAGTAGCAGAGTGCGGACTTTTGTCCATTACTCCATCGTTACTACTATGATTACTTTGCATCCATACTTTTTCAATTGTCATGTACAATTACGCAGAAGTAACAATCTAAAGAACGTTTTTCAACTTTAATGCATTGAGAAAATCCCAATTTCCAAAATACACAATATAACATCTTTTAATAACACATTTGGTACATGTTATTGCACAGGTAAAGTTTATGAACAGTACAATGTTTCTACATACCATCTATATTAGACGACATTCAAAGTCATACATAAGCAGCAGCAGCAGTGAACATCAGTAGCAGCAACAGCAACAACACAACAAAATACAAAGCATTAGTTTGTTGCAAAGGATTATAAGGGTTAGGCAATACATGATATTAATACTGTATCTGCTGAAACATTAATGGATAATTTTCCCAGTCTCTTATTAAAGGGACCTTTTAACGTTTGGTGAATCAACAAAATTGAAAAAAATTGTTTTTGATTTGCAAATTTGTGTTGTAGTTATGATGTTTGTGAGGAAACAGTAATAATGAAAATTTACCATGCTCTAAAATATCCATTTTTGATTTTATGCATCTTTTTACGATTTACAAACCTGAAAATTATAAAGTGTTGCAACGCAAAACTATTGAATAATTTGTAGAGTTCTGTTGTTATCTTTATGTTTTGTGACACTATGAGGATTGCTTATATCAAGTATAAAATACACCAATTACTGTATGAGCACGGATGGCCCAGTGGTCTAGGCATTTGACTTTTACTCATGGGGTCAGTGGTTCGAGCCCAGTTGCGATTACTTTTTTTCTTTATTCAATTTTATTCTTGTTTTTTTTTACTGGAGCTTTTTAGTTCCAATGTTTACATTTATTAATTTAAAGCATTTAATGACAAACTTCAATACATCTGTGAAAAGGTCCCATTAATGTGCTTATGCAATTTAATATTTCTGCGACAGATATATCAAATACAGAAAATTTTCTCAACTTAATTTGGAACATCATTATTATTATATAATAGTGTAGATAATATTTTATTTTAGATCAATTGACAAAGCTTTATGGAATTGAGTTTGGTACAGTGGAAACCCTCTAAACCGGATCTTCTCTATACCGGAATCCTCTCTAAACCGGAAAAATTGTCTGGTCCCTTTTTTTTACCTTTAAAACCATGCGTAAAATATCTCTTCAAGACCGGAATCCCCTCAATTCCGAATACTGGTCAATGTTTGGTGTAAAATTGGGTCATTCCATACGTAATTGTACCTCTCTAAACCAGTCACGGCAAGTTTATTGCACCTCAGACCTAGTGTCAAAAACTAGTGAAAAGCGTAATTAAAGACGCGTGAAATTAATAAAGGTGGTCGAAAAATTGTCAAACTGTAAAAATCGCAAAACAATTTAAAGAGATTAGGCCTGTGATGTATATATCGATCAATAGAAGTGATAATACTGATTATAATTACTGATAACAAACATAGGGTTATTTTGTGTGTTTTGCTTTTGATGTAGGAAGCCGTGCTAAATTTTAATGAGCTTAATGCTTATTAATTCTGAATTGTTTATTACAATTCCTAATTTAGTGTCATATAAAAAAGTGATTTGCAGAGTTCTTGAAGCAGTTGCATTTAGATTTTCAAATTGGCAGTTAAGATAACTAAGACTAAAAATGTCCGAACCTCCCTCTAAGCGAAGGCACGTGGAATTGTCTAGATAGAAGACAAAATCACATTGATCAAATAGTCAGAATTTGCCTAAACTTACACTAAAGATGCTGTCGGAGAAATATGGGGTAGGAAAGTCGACGATCCGGGATATCGTGCGAAAAAGTCTGTGTACATGTCTCATTGGGAAAACAACTCTTCACCCAACAAAAGTCGGTTTAACAATGAGATGAAATTTGAAAAGATCAACAATCTTGTATGGGACTGGTTCTGTATTGTAAGGGCTAAGTTATTGCCGATCTCTGGTCCGATCATACAGGAAAAGGCACTGAGCTTTGCTAAGGAACTTGGACTTAGTGAGTTTAAAGCGTCTAATGGGTGGCTGTCTCGTTGGAAGATACGGTATGACATTAAAGCATTCAAAGTGTTTTTATGTGAGGCAACATGAATGAATGCTATATGTATTTTTTTTTTAATGTGATGCAACATGAACGAATGTTATATGTAAATAAACTATCAAAATTTGCTGAAAGGGTGTGTTTCCCCCCATTAGGCTATGTATTTGACCTTCTGAAAGTAAAATAGTATATTTCCCCTCTAAACCGGAATCCTCTCTAAACCAGATTTTCCTCTCGGTCCCGAGGGTGTCTGGTTTAGAGGGGTTCCACTGTAGTTGTTAATCGTACCGAGAAAGTACAGTTTTTTATTTCCTTCAAATAAAAAAAAAAATACATTAAAGATGTCTTAAATTCGACAAATGGAAAATGCAAAATCCTGTGTTAGTTTAAATAATCTTAGTAAGCATATACAATAAGCTACCTATTATCTATGACTATTATAGTTAATTATAAAAGTGTAAATACAATTAAATAAATGCAAGCAGCAATAAATATAGCCACATGCCACATTTACTTAAGACATCTTTTTGATGCAAAATACATCGGGTTTTTGAAACTATAAACACATACCCATTGCTGAATGTGAAAATGAAGAAATATATAGAGTCACTTTCTTTTTATTATATTTTTTAACATTAGTTATTTAAGACAGCTTACACAAATTGAAATTAGTGTACTATTGCATATGTTATTTCACAGAAACAAATCATTACATCATCAAATAAGAAGTATTGTAATTTATAAATTGAAAGATGAAAGACAACAAAACATAAATAATGATGTGTTAAAATACTAAGAAACTGCCCACATACCAATTATGTAAGATGTAAATATTCATATGAAAAAAAGTTAAATGAAAAGAAGAGTTAAACTGTATATCTTAGAGAGCATTTTCTTGTTGTTTTATTTTTTCCATTTATAAAAAAAGAAAGAGTATAAAATCCACTAATTCCTGCCTTAACTCCACCAATCTCAAATAATCCCTGGAAACCAAGCAAACCAACTCACTTATATTTCATTTTGAGATAGCTAATAATAAAATACACATACTCACATTATTTATCGCATTATTATTCAGCAAACATATACATATTGTCAATTCAAATGACACAAATATTAAAAGAAATTTAAAGCAAAAAACCAACCAATAAAAAAACCACACTTCAAACAGGTTAACCCAACATGGTGATTCCAGTATAAACCCCTTCAAAATTAGCTTGTGGGGGTATAGTGATCACACATTAACATTTCAACAGTTCATCAGTTACTGATAAAATTTGACTGTTAATACACCTTTTTTATTAAAAGATAGCACATTGAAATTAACCAAAATTTAAAAAACATAAACAGTTTTAAGCAACTTGCAACATTCACTCTTCAAAACACAAACAAATGCGCCTTGCTCTGTGAAAAGGGGGTTTAATTCATGTGCATAAAGTGTCGTTGCAGATTAGCCTGTGTAGACTACAAAGTCTAATCCGGGACTACACTTTCCTCTTTTATTGTATTTTAAGTTAAAAGAAAGTCTATTCTTAGCAAAAAAACTAGTTTAGGCGGAAAGTGTCGTCCATAATAAGCCTGTGCAAATCTGGGACGACACTTTACGCACATGCATTAAGCCCAGTTTTCACAGAGCCAGGCTCAAATACACCACACAGCAGGGCAAATACAATGCTGACTGACCTTGTCTCCATGTCAAGGGACACAAGTTTGCGGTTGTTCATCACTGAATTCAGTCGACCGAGCCAGTCGGCACCCTCGTTATTGGGGTCAATCAGCATCGGGGGTCGTTGCCATGACGAACACAGAATGGCTGCATTCTCTATCTGACGGGGACCAAAGTCTAGAACAAAAAGACCATAAATTATATATGCATTTACAAGCATTAACTTTCCAGCTTTTACATTTGATTTTGTGGTTACAACTACCAGAAATACATGTAAAGATGGGGTCTTTAGACATTCAATTTCAACATCAAACAAGTAGACAATGAAAATCCAAAATATCAGCCCTATAATCTACAAAATATACATAAATATATCT
Organism: Dreissena rostriformis; assembly: GCA_007657795.1. Taxonomy (NCBI): domain Eukaryota; kingdom Metazoa; phylum Mollusca; class Bivalvia; order Myida; family Dreissenidae; genus Dreissena; species Dreissena rostriformis. The sequence goes on from VMBQ01001802.1 coordinate 31,198, forward strand.
ACAACCAGTAAAAATCCTTACGTTGACTTCACCTATTTTAAAATAGCAAAATCAATTATTCTTTTTTTACACCACATAATTGACACAATATGAGAGTTCAGCTTGATTTTTTCTGTTACTCTTAAACATCTGTCCCTATTTTTTTTTATATAAATTACCGCAAAAAATACTTCACACAATATGAGAGTTCAACCTTTTTTTACCCTAAAATATCTGACCCTGATTTATTGAACATAAATAACAGCAAATAAAAACGAATAAAAAAACTGACCTTGTTTATGCCATGTGTTGAGAAGTGCCTCTCCAATGAGAATCTTGATGAGGGACTTGATGTACTTGTTGTACTGTGTGGAGGTCAGCATTGGACCGGAGCTCGTGGTGAACTGGCTCTGGGAGTCCTCATCCCCCTCCCTGAGGAACCCCTCCTCCCCCTGGGGCGGGGCCACCCCTTCCTGGGAGGCGGGTCTCTCTTCCAGCACAGGGGAGTCCCCGCCATCTAAACAGAACTCAATGGGTGGACATCATGTTGTACGGTTAGGCAATGGTGTGTAATTTAGCAAAGGAACTTTACCAGTTTTTTTTTTTTTTTTTTTTTTTTTTATATAGCTTTTTTCTTCAGCTTGAACAGGTTTTATGTGGGAAATCACCCTCAGAGGAGCACCTTCATTCTTGTGAAAAAAATAAAATTTAAAAATCATAATAAAAAGATTTCAATGTAAACTCCACCCTATTATTTAAGGACCTTCTTGATTAAAGATATGTCTCTCAAACGCTGCAGACAGACACTAGTGGGAATATACCTTCCTGATTGTCTGCATTCCTTGGTTCCTTTCTGGGCGTGGCTTGTTCCCCTCCCTCAGTCCTATTTGTCCTATTTGTCAATGCTCCACCCTCAAGCATTCCAGCAAGCTCCTCTTCCTCAGCTATGTCACCCAGATCCTGACAAAATAATTGAATTTATATAAACAATTTTGTTGCTTTTTTTAAAAGAAAAATTTGATTCTAGACCAAATGCGTCATTTTTAGTTAACCAAGAATTTGAACCTTAGTCTTAGTCCAAAAGAAGGTCAATGTCAAGGTAAAAATGAAGTCAGGTGCTGTGGGTGTGTTGATAGTGTTAAACGACATAATTCATGCAAGTATCAAAGCTTTGTAGGAAGCATTATTAATGTTTCAGAACATGTTATAAGAAACATGTAATTTTGGGTTAACCTCATAATGCACTGAAGAACACAAAAACACAAACAAAAAACAAACCAATAAACAGACAGGACAATTGCTATATGCCTACCCCTATCCGTAGATGCTGGGGGCATAAAAATGGCTTGCACATCTAAACTTTGTGGTGATAACATATTTTAAGTTTCAACTTAACGACTTGAGAAATCTGGATGAAGTTCAATCCATAAATTTACAACATTTAATGTAGATAAAACAACCAATAAATAATCAGCGGTTCTTAAATATGACAACATCCAGTGGGAGTATCATCAATTGGTTTAAGGTCCCCTTGGCATACTGGATATGGTGTCCGCCTAGAAACAGGGAGGTAACGGGTTCGATCCCCACTGTGGGAGTGTTCTTAAAGTTTCCCTCAGAGAAACCAAGTTCTGGCTCTACCCAGGAAACAGACTCGGATGCAATCAAGCTTAACAATAAATAGGTTTAAACTAATTGGTTTAGAAAATTTAGTTTGTTCTGCTTACTCTGGCTTTCTTCTGATCCTCTGCAAGTAGGGCGGCCGTGTAGTCTACATCATACACCTGACTGGCCCCTGAGGCCGTCTTCAGGAAGTCGATGGACCAGTCAATCACGCGCCCCTTGAGCCCGTCGATGGAGTCGATGACCAGCGGTATGCCCCTCTCGCGCAAGCAGTTGGGCCAGTGCACCGTGAGCATGGTGCGCCGGAAGCTGTGGTGGTACGGACCCAGGTAGGTTGCAAAGCCAGACGCTGTGGCGCAACCGCCGGGGATTGAGACAAGCCTGCGACCGTGGGAGTCGGAGATCTGCTGGCACCGCAGCCTCTCTCCTTTCAGAATCTGAGAAATAGAGGCAGTTAGATGGAGTACATGTAACACAACGCAGCCTCTCTCCTTTCAAAATCTGAGAAATAGATGCAGTTTGCTGCAGTACTTGCGTGCCTTAAAAAGGAGAAGTCATTTATAAACATGCTGGCAGCACAGCCTCTCTCCTTTCAAAATCTGATAAATAGATGCAGTTAGCTGCAGTACATGTATGCTTGTCTTTTTAAATGAGTAGTCATTTGTAGACTTGCTTAAATGATGTGTTTGGGTAGTTTTATTAAACAATAAGTCACTATGGATAATGTCCATGTTAAATTTGTGGCAAAAACATACTAAAACAGTCATTAAGGATGACAAATATCTCTGCCATGCTCATTTTAAGCAGGTGCAAAACTTGAGTATTAGTAAAACTTATCTAAACAAGAGCACCGTCGAGTCGATGAGATACACATGAAAAACCAAAAAAAAAAAAAAAAAAAAAATTNAAATATCAAGTTGCTATCTTCAATAATGCAAAAGTAATGGCCAATGTTAAAGTTTTCGGACGACGACGCCTACCACGACACCGACGACGACGCGGCAGATGAGAGGGCTATGACAATACCTCGGGTTTTCTTCGAAAACCGCAGAGCTAAAAATATTAACATTTGCTTCTTCACATTAATAACATACTAAGACAAACAGCTTCACCTTTATTTATTGAATCAATTGCCTAAGTTCAAGAGCACATAACACTGCAACAAAATTACAAATAGTGTGACATAAACATACATTATTTCTCGCACTTCTACATAGAATTAACAATACTCCTTACAAAGTTTAATTTTGATGTGCAGATAACTGTTTGCCACACACAGTATGCATGTAGAATGATTTAAGTATCCAAAATTTGCCTAAATTCAAGGGCGCATCACTCTGCAACAATAAGCGGGACATTCCAGTATATCCCCTGCACGACTGTGCAGGCTGATCTGGTTCTACGCTGGCCACATATGGCATAAGATCCATTTTCGCATGACGCGACTCATACCAAATCTACTTCAGAGATAACAAGAGCTGTGTTTTCGAAACACAATGCCCTTTGAAGCCTGCTTTGAAGCCGCATAGCAAATATTTAAGAGAACATTCAAGTCCAAGGCCCATAACTTCGCCCAAAAGTCTATGATCCGGAACGAAACTCAAAATTGCTCTGTAAGTCATGCAGGTAGACTCATGCACCAAAAATCAGGTAAACATCTGAAAGTTCTAGACAAGTACATGTATCATTTTAAAGAAAAGTCCAAGGCCCATAAGTTCTTGAAAAATAAATGGACTGGAACAAAACTCAAACTTGATATGCAAGTCATGACGGTAGACTCACACAAAATGAAGTAAATATCTGAAAACGTTTAGGAAAAAAACTCCGGAAAGAAAAGCCAGCCAGGCGACGGGCCAGATAGTCCGACTGCTATATGCTCCCCAACTGGAGGCATAAAAACACTTACCCCCCAGTAAAAACACGTTACCTTTCTAAGCTGCCCAGCAGTCTCTAACATCTTCTTCATCTTGATCGTCTTCTCCTCCTGCTCATTCTTGTCTATGGTCGCCTCCTCGAAGCCCTTAGCGAGCCCGGCCAGGCGCACCTCGAGGCTCTTGCGCTTGTTCTCCAGCGTGGACATCTTGTGCTCCGCGTCGTCCACCGCCTGCGTCGTCTCGTCGACCTTCTGGTGTAACGGCTTCACCTTCGAGATCATCATTCTGTGGTACCTGCAGTGCACAAATAAACTTTATGTTTGTACCTATTTATTTCAGCTAAATTGCATTGAAAGCCCAAGGCTTACTGAAACAATATCCAGTCCTTTATGTGATATGTAAACGTTGTAAACATTATGTGATATTTTTAACACAATTTTCGATGTCAACCTTGTGTTTAAAGGCCAGTCATGATTTTACTGATGAAAAACATTTTACTGATAAAATTTGTGTTAACTTTTACTCCGGATATTGGAAGATAATGCTATTCTGTGATTTAACTTCAGTACAATTATATTTGAAACAAAATTAGTATCAAACTTTTTTGAGACACCATTAAAATACAGCAGTATGACATAACAAATTGGTTGACAAGAAAACTGCAAGGCAACAATAACTACCATATCAATAGGGCTGCTTTTACCTAATGGAGCCTCAGTCTGGGAAAAATGGGCTTAATGCATGTGAGTAAAGTGTCATCCCAAATAAACCTGTGCAGTTCGCACAGGCTTATCAGAGAAGACACTTTCTACTTCTATGGTATTTTTCTTTAAAAGGATTTTTTTTTTCTAAGCAAAAATCCAGTTTAGGCGGAAAATGTCGTCCATGATAAGCATATGAGGACTTCACAAGCTAATCAGGGACAAAACTTGACGCACATTAAGCCCCATTGTAACATAGCGCGGCTCATATGTAAAAGCAGCAGTATTGCTACTGTTGTAACTGTGCACTATTAATACGGGTGTTACTGTTGCCTCGCAGTTTTAATTCCAAGCATTTTTCCCCAGAAAGCCGCTTAATATTTTCTTATTTCCTTCCAAGTCTTACCTGACAACCCCCCGGACCCACTTGCACAGGGAACCACAGGCCGAGTTGCTGGTCTTCCTCTCGAGGGTGTCCGGTTCAAACGTGGGCTTCTTCAGATATGGCTCCACAAGGCTGAGGGTCGACTCTGGGAGCTGGTTGTCGTCAAATGACATCAACTCCTCTATAAACCTGCATTACAAATGTTAGCATTTTGTAACAAACAAAGAATTAGACTTTTGTAACTGGTATAGAAATTGATGGGAAGATACAACAGTTTTCCACTGAATCATCAAATATACGGATACAAATACACTTGTATATCGCAAAACATTATATGACAATATTCAATTGCACTGTACACAGTTTAAGCGAAAAAAAGCTCATTTGTCATAGAAAACGCAAAACAAATGTGTTTTTAGTTTAGTTTTAAAATGAAATTCGCACTGTATGCATTTTAAGTCTTTTGGAAGAGCATTCCACCACTTGGAAATATGACAAATATGATGTCTGCACACTTGCGTTTCAAGATAATACACTAATACCTTACCTTTCAATGTTGGCCATTTGTCTCTTGGCTCCTTTCTGCCATGTAAGGTCAGCTGATGGTGATTTCACTAAAATAAAAACTTCATCCATCAGTAATTTACAATAATTCAAAACTATGCTTGCTTATTTTAGCTTTTGTAAAAACGAAGTTTCTTCATAAAAAAGAATGCAAAGATATTAGTTTATCTAAATCTTGCACACAACCAATCATAATTATACTTTTTCATGACCAAGGCCACAGGAGACATAAAATTAGCCTTGCTCTTAGAAAATGGGGCTTAATGCATGGGAGTAGCATGTGCAGTCTGCACAGGCTAATAAGGTACAACACTTTCCACCTTAACTGAATTTTTGCTGAGAAGAGAACTTTTTTAATAAAAAAATACCATAAAAGCAGAAAGTATCATCCCTGATTAGCGTGTGCAAACTGCAAGGCTAATCTGGGACGACACTTTTTGCATATGCATTGAGCAGCTTTTTGCCAGAGCGTCAGGCTCAAATGGATACCAGGTCGCCGTGGCATAGTGGATATGATGTCCACTTAGCATGGGTTCGATCCCCACTGTGGGAGCGTTCTTTAGATTTCTCCCAAAGACACCAAGTACTAGTCCCAGGAAATGGACTTGACAGACAGCGTTTCAAATAAGCCTTAGACTTTCGATGCAATCGAGCTAAAATAAATAGGTTTAAACTAAACTAAATTGATATTAAAATACAGGCTAAAGCATTGAAAATACACTTCGTACATATCATGATAATGGCGGCCATGAGGTCCTCGATATCAATGATAGGTTTCTGCATGGCTCGCAGCTCATGGAGCTTGTCGATGTTGATGTTTTGTACAACCTTCTTAGTGTCCGCTACTATGGCAATGGCCTTGTACACGGCACGCTCATGGGCCACCTGATACTCTGGCAGGGACTGGAATGACAAGTGAAGCAAAGGTATGACAATTGAAGCAATAGAATGACAATTCAAGCAAAGGAATGACAATTTCAGCAAAAGAATGACAATTCAAGCAAAGGAATGCCAATTGAAGCAAAGGAATGACAATTGAAGCAAAGGAATGACAATACAAGCAAAGGAATGCCAATTGAAGCAAAGGAATGCCAATTGAAGCAAAGGAATGACAATTCAAGCAAAGGAATGACAATTCAAGCAAAGGAATGTTAATTCAAGCAAAGGAATGCCAATTGAAGCAAAGGAATGACAATTGAAGCAAAGGTTTATCACGGTATGGCAATTGCATGGTAAAATGATAAGTGGATATTTGAGTATTACTGAAATGTGCAAGTCTTTATCATACACAATAGTATGCATAAAAAAAGAATACAAAATGTTGTGATCTATTTTTTAGTTTTTTAGGTATTTTACTGAACATTGGGACTCTAGATTGTGAAAAAAATCTTAAAGGAAAAGAAAATCAAATAAAACAGTGATAACAGTTTATTTTTGCACTTAGTACAGCATTCTTAAGAATACAACAAAAACAAAATTACTGACACACAATCTTTGCACTTTGTACAACATTCTTAGGAAAACAACAACAACAAAAATACTGATAAACAAACAAGAGCACCGCATAGCGTGTGCCAATGCTCGGCTGTGGGTGCTTGGATTGGACCTTTGACCTTGAAGGTCTTCATTGACCTTGACCTTTTCACCACTCAAAATGTGCAGGTCGATGAGATAGACATGAAAAAAAAAAAAAAAAAAAAATGACCTTTGACCTTGAAGGATGACCTTGACCTTTCACAACTCAAAATGTGCAGCTCCAAGAGATACATATGCATGCCAAATATCAAGTTGCTATCTTCAATATTGCGAAAGTAATTGGCCAATGTGCAAGTTTTCGGGCGCCACGGACGGCGGACGAGCTGGCTATGACAATACCTCGGGTTTTCTTCGAAAACAGCTGAATCGAAAACAGCCGAGCTAAAAAGAACCCTAAATCAAACCTTTTTTAGTTTGGATATTTTGTCCATCTGTGCCCGGACCACCTTGATCTGTTGTTCTGTAATGGCCGTGTCCTGACCGATCTGGGACAGGATCTTGATTGTGCCCTGAATTGGCAAACACACATAGTTAAAACCTTGTTCATTGGTTGGTGGTATATAAGACAGCTTCAGTCAAAAATATTAGTAAAACACCATGTAAGTTATTTTTCTTCTATAAATGTTATTTTCCTTTTGCATAAAAATTATGTTATATTTCTTTTATATATTTTATGTTTCTTTATAAATGTTATGTTTCTTTTGTATACATGTACATGTATGTTATGTTTCTTTTATATGCATTATGTTTCTTTTATATATGTTATCATTCTTTGATATATGTTATGTCGAGGGAAAACATACCTAATTATAATAGGACCACAGGATTCTATTGTTTTGTTTAACATGTATATAAATTGAAATAACAGTGAACCATAACACTTCAAAGAGGTTATATAATCATTCAAAAAACAAGATGAGCCTGCGGATCTTTGAACAAACTGTCAAATGACGAACTGAAGCTCAGTGGTATAATACTTGAGATCCCTGGTTTGGGACTACTTTGATGACTGGAGCATAATTAAAACATATCTTGTTATATTACTATGTAAATTTAGAAGAATTCTTTCTTATGTTACGAACCAAATTTGAGCACCGCTCTGGGAAAACTGGGCTTAATGCATGTGTGTAAATTGTTGTCCCAGACAATCAGGGATGACATTTTCGGCTTTTATGGATTTTTTTTTAAAGGAAGTCTCTTCTAGGCAATAATCCAGTTTAGGCGGAAAATGTTGTCCCTGATTAGCCTTTGCCAACTGCACAGGTTAATCTAGGACAACAATTTACACACATGAATTAAACCCATTTTTTCCAGGTCAAAGCTCAAATCTTATATATGAGCACCAAAATGTAACATAACATCAAACAAAACATCCAGACCAAACCAATTTAGGAGGAAAGTGTTGTCTGTGATTAGCCCGTGAAGACTAAATTTATAGTTATATAGCAAGACATGTTTTAATTATGCTCTTGTTGTCAAAAGTAGCCCCAAACCAAGTCTTGTGGAGTATACCACTGAGATACAGTTTGTCACATTAGTGTTCAGACCATACATGGCCCCCTCACCTGTCTCCTCTCCTCCAGAACGGTCATCTCGTGCTCGAGGTTCTTGCGCAGTTTCGTAGCAACCTCGTTCTCCCGCCGTATCTGCTGCAGAGATGTGGCCACTGCCTCGTGGTCCTTCTCTATCGTCTTGTGGCGCAGGTTGGCTGTCGAGATGAACCTGTTGCGTAACAGAGCATTGTATTAAGGAATCAACAGATGTTCACACAAAAATCCTGAGACATTTACACGAAAGAAAGTTTCATTATCGTCTCAATTGTTTTATATAACCAGTAGTGATAAGTGACCAATACATTATTATTGTATAGAACCATAAATATTAAATACAGCCTTGTTCTGAAAATGCATACGTATAGAGTGCCATCCCAGATTAGCCTGCACAGTCAGCACATGCATTAAGCCCAGTTTTCACAGAATGAGGCTAAAATCTAGGCTTCATTATTTACTCCAACTACATGAAACCTAGTGAGACAACTGCTATGATGATAACATGTCTCATTTGATTTTATCTTACTGTATATAAATAATATAATTTTGCTTCACCTAAATATCAAGATATCATGAAATTTAATTTAGAAACTTATACAGAACATATAAATTGTCACATATGCTTTCTTTCTTGAATCCTGAAGACGATATCAACAGACACTGAATACACTAATCTTCGTTATTCCTGTGCAATGGAGCCTCCTTCTGGTCAAACTGAGTTTAATGCTTGTTTGTACATGTAAAGTGTCATCCCAGATTAGTCTGGGACCACACTTTCTGCCTAAAGTGGATTTTCGTTTAAAAGAGACTTCCTTTAAACCAAACTTTCTACATTAAAGCGGAAAGTCTCGTCTCTGATTAGCCTGTGCAGACTGCACAGGCTAATCTGGGATGACACTTTACGCACATGCATTAAGCCCAGTTTTCCCAGAACAAGGCTTCATTAACATAAAGCATCTATTCTGACTCCTACAAAATGTCAGGCAGTCTCACCTCTCCACAAACTTCTCATAGGAGGTGTTGGTAACGTGTCGGTACTCCCCAGAGTCGCGCTCCTGACCGTCCTGTTGGCGCAGCACCAGGTGCATGGAGGCCAACATGTGGGCCACGTTCTCACGCTGTATGTCCGTCATCCAGGTCACAGCTGAAAATTATACAAAGCGGAAAGTGTCATCCCGCACAGGCTAAACTGGAATGAAACTTTACGCACGTGCATCAAGTCCAGTTTTGTATGATTTTCACAGATGTCATGAAATTCTGATCGTTTTGAGGCTATGAAGAGAAAATGGATGTTTTATATGACAAAACCCGTTAAGGTAAGATTTATAGTCTAATATGGAAATTCAAGTAATTCACATATAACTCCAATTTTCTTAAATTCAAATGGTTATTAATAGTGCTAAGTACAGTAAGTCATTGTTTAAGTTGTTTCTAAAACGTCTGTTTTAAACAATGGACAGTACAATAAGTAATAATTAACAATAAATCAAACAATTCAGCATGCCCTGGCTATATGAGCCTTGTTTTGGTAAAACTGCGATTAATGCATGCACATAAAGTGTTGTCCCAGATTAGCCTTTGTAGTCTGCACAGGCTAATCAGGGAGGACACTTTCCGCCTATAATGGATTTTTGTTTAGAAGTTTAGAAGAGACTTCCTTTAAACAAACAAATTCTGTAAAAGCGGAAAGTGTCGTCCCTGATAATCTGGGATGACACTTTATGCACATGCATTAAGCCCAGTTTTCCCAGAAACAAGGCACATATTGTTAAACCAGAAGTCCTGTACCGGTATTCCATCTTACCACTGAGATGATACATGGCATGCTCTACAAGCTGCGTCTTTGACCAGTGCGGGAACCAGATGAAGTTGACACTCTTTGTGAACGCCGGGTACTCTCGACAGCGACGCTGGAAGTTTGTTCCTCCGTCCCCCGCGATCAGGCAAACACGGAAATTGTTCCTCACCGTCCTGTATAGCAGAATAAGAATGCCACTAATGTTTCGTGAATGAACATAAGTTTGTAGCCTAAAATGCTAATACTTAAATTATTTGTAGGTAATTATAAATAACCAATTTAAATGATAAAATTCAAGATATTACAGATTTGACACAATCATCATGTCAACAAAAGCTGCTGGAGGACAGCATCTGTATTTTTCTTGTGCTCTTTAATGTTTCTTTTTTCTAAATTTTTTTTGCTTAAAAAAAACTGCTAGTATATTTGGAGTGAATTTACATAAGTTATTGTTGTCGTACAGAAATCATGTATTTTTCTAATTTGCAAATACTTTCCCTAGCCACCGTGACTCTTGATTCCTTCTTCTCTTCATGCAATTTTAATAGACGGTAAGTTCAGCATGTAGTTTTATAACAATCCCTTCCCACTCAGATGCAAAGTGAAAATGGCTATATGCAACAAGCATAAGACCAGACAAACCCAGGAATAACTTGCAGGCTGTTCAGGTTTTATGTTGTTTGCTGCTCATCAGTATCTTAGGTGGAAATGAAGCATTTAAATTTATATGCGAAACTTGACTCACTTGAGGAAGAAGTTCCACGCCACATCCCTGGTGTATGTGAGGCCAGCCTGCGTGACCTCGGTGCGGATGGAGTTGATGATGGTCGTCTGCTCCTCGTACTGGAACAGGTGGCTGATGGCGCCCCCCGTGATGAACTCAATCAGGAACACCAGGAAGTCCTCCTCAAGGAGCTCTTCTTCATGGAGGAGCAGAAGCATCTTCTCACCCTGAAATGAATGGAATATTAAACAGTTGGAGTGGCAGTTCCGGCCCCATATTCAGCAACTCGTTCTTAGATTGAATGGTTTCACGTTTAATCTTATATATTGCATAAAGGTACATGAGCAAGCTTGAAGCAAATAACTGCAATACACATTGTGAAATAAATTTCCACTTCAATAACTAGAGCTTTGTCACTGATGTGACGTATACCCCCACATGCTGCATTGACACAGAATATTTTGCATCCTGTCTCACAAAACAAGAGAAGCTTATTTATGGCAATTTTTATGAATAATTATGCCATTATCATTTATGGCCATTTTTGACCTTTGACCTCAAAGTGTGACCTTGACCTTTGAGATATTGACGTAATTCTTTCGCGCGACACACTGTCCAATGATGGTGAACATATGTGCCAAATGATTTCAAAATCCCTTGATGAACGACATAGTTATGGCCCGGACAAGCTCATTTATGGCCATTTTTGACCTTTGACCTCAAAGTGTGACCTTGACCTTGGAGATATTGACGTAATTCTTTCGCGCGACACACCGTCCAATGATGGTGAACATATGTGCCAAATGATTTCAAAATCCCTTGATGAACGACATAGTTATGGCCCGGACAAGCTCATTTATGGCCATTTTTGACCTTTGACCTCAAAGTGTGACCTTGACCTTGGAGATATTGACGTAATTCTTTCGCGCGACACACCGTCCAATGATGGTGAACATATGTGCCAAATGATTTCAAAATCCCTTGATGAACGACATAGTTATGGCCCGGACAAGCTCATTTATGGCCATTTTTGACCTTTGACCTCAAAGTGTGACCTTGACCTTGGAGATATTGACGTAATTCTTTCGCGCGACACACCGTCCAATGATGGTGAACATATGTGCCAAATGATTTCAAAATCCCTTGATGAACGACATAGTTATGGCCCGGACAAGCTCATTTATGGCCATTTTTGACCTTTGACCTCAAAGTGTGACCTTGACCTTGGAGATATTGACGTAATTCTTTCGCGCGACACACCGTCCAATGATGGTGAACATATGTGCCAAATGATTTCAAAATCCCTTGATGAACGACATAGTTATGGCCCGGACAANGGACATAATGCATGTGCATAAAGTGTCGTCCCAGATTAGCCTGGGCAGTCTGCAGAGGCTAATCAGGGACGACACTTGTCTGCTTTCATGGAATTTTTCGTTAAAAGGAAGTATCTTCTGAACAAATATCAGCTTAGGCAGAAAGTGTCACCCCTGATAAGCCTGTGCAGACTGCACAGGCTAATCTAGGACAACACTTTACGCACATGCATAAAGCCCAGTTTTCCCAGAACGCGTCTGATAAAGTTAGTGTCGTGAGCATACCTTGGCCCCTGCCCTTGTGTACCCCTGCACGAGGTCTGCCTTGAACTGGTCCATCTTGTACTCGGTGGACGACCCCAGGGGGCTGGGGTTGATCTGGTAGACGGTGTAGCCACACAGGTGGGCGGCCAGCTTGGTGATCACTGTGGACTGCCCCGGGCTCCCTTCGGCCACCAGCACACAGTGGGCGTTCTCATGGGGGGAGGCGATCGTGCGCGCCAGACGGCACACCTGGTCAACAACCACCTGGGGAGAACCGAGAGAAATATTGGCACCATCACTAGGGCCCATATTCACCAAACAATTCTCAGAATTGAGGATAAGATTATAGAATATTCTTAAAATTGAAATTTCAATAATTGCCTTAATTTTTAGTAGAACTTGACACTAACCCCCTCTCTATTAATCATTCTTCGTGTAGAACACTTTGTTAATGATGTAATCACCAATGGTGGTCTGTATAAATTCAAAAGCTGGACATACTATTCTTGGTTCTGAGGCTTTTCTTTATTCTTAAGTCTAAGAATGGTTTGGTGAATGCGGGCCCATGAACAGGACTTTTGTTGGAAGTTCATCTTATTTACTACAAGTGTACATTTTAGAACACCTTAGAGGAAAAAATACACCATCCCCTTTTACAAGGTTTACCAAAAGTCTTCGTTATATATCAGAATAATTGGAAAACGGGAAAATCATAAGGAAAGGCGAAGAAATCACACACCTAACTTAAATATTAACACTTAAATAATTGGTATGAAAGCTCAGATGCAGCCATATTTGGACAATATTTTTTGATGAGACCAATCTTGACTTCAAAGATGTGGGTACTAGTCTTGACTGGTGGTCACAAAACCCTAAAGAGTATTAACTTCTTTCTATGGTAAATACTGCACCTCTACAAGTTTTTACTAATCAAATTAAGTTTCAACATGAAGACTCATCCATTAAACACATTAAAGTTGTGAATATGGTACATACTGATTATTAAACCCAAAATAATGGTCATTAAGTCAAAGTGGCATTTGTCTGTATTTCAAAAACCAAAATCAAGTTGAAAGCAAATTATTAGCCAAATACTGTTTGACTGTCACAGATTTCGTATTCTTTCGATATCAACTAATAACTATGAGCAATATGAAATAAAAGTATTGTTGATATAAGTATTGAAAATATATCAACAATACTTTTATACATTACACATTATACAGATATGAGTCTCGCTCTGTGAAAAAGGGGTTTAATGCATGTTCGTAAAGTGCCATCTGTGCAGTCTGCAGGCTAATCAGGGACGACACTTTCCGCCTAAACTGGATTTTCGTCAAGAAGAGTCTTCCTTTAAACGAAAAATCCAATAAAAGCGGAAAGTGTTGTTCCTGATTAGCCTGCGGACTGCACAGGCTAATCTGGGATGACACTTTAAGCACATGCATTAAACCCCCTTTTTCAGAGAGCGCAGCTTATTTATATATATATATATATATATATGATATGGAAATATTATGCCAAATAAAACACTACCATTGCTCTACCTTATACAGAGACAGCTTGATCCTGGGATGTATCTTGTTGTACTCCTCCACCCCTTTTGTCATCAAGTCCTTGACCTCTGCGAGGTTATAGAATGGCCGGAACAGGTCCGTCTTGGCGTCTGCCTCGGACACCTTGGTACTGTGGCGGGTGTCAATCATCCCTGCAGTCACTATGCCACTGTCCTGCTCTATCAGGTTACTGAACTGGGGCTGTCGGGTACGGATCATTGTCTGAACCTGGAAATGGCAACACATTCCACACTGCTAGGCTTAACCCTTTACCACTCAGATACACACTTTTTTACTTTTATAGTGAGGGATGAAAAAATCTACACCTAATGGTGATGACATATTTGCAGAATCAATTTACACCGAAAAAAAATGTGGAAGGAGTTTCCTCCAAAAACTTAACCCTATACAACTCAGAAACACAATTTGACGCGTTTGTAGTGCCTTAGAAAATCCAATTAAATTTAAGACCTTTCTCACTAGATTCAAGTTTTAAAGGCTTCATTTCCAAACCTTAGATACTGATGAGCAGCAAACAGCATAAAACCTGAAAAAACTGCGAGTTACTCGCAGGCTGTTCTGGTTTAATGCTGGTTGCATATAGCCATTTTCACTTTGCTTCTGAGCGGTAATGAGTTAGTCAAGAGTTGAAAGTGAAACTATTAAATCTTATATAGAAATGTTCCACAAACAAATTATTATTTCACACCCTACTATCAAAATTTTATTTATTTTATTTTCAAAATCAGATGGGAATGGTATGTTACATTATTTGTTATACTTCAATGCTGAAACTTTAAATATCCTAATGGGATTTGTATAGCATAACAATAGTAGTAAAAGCCTTTTACAACTTAAGGTAGTGTTACCAAAATCCCTTTCAAAGGGGCCATGTTAATCTTTCAATCAGCCAATGTTATTTTTTGTAGTCTTATGTTATTTTTCACTATAAGATGCCAGATGTAATATACGAATGCAATAGAATATATACCCCAAGAAAGAAGGAATAAGATTGTATAGGCTCTATGATAAAGGGGTTTTATGCATGTGCGTAAAGTGTCATCCCAGAGTCTGCACAGGCTTATCAGGGACGACACTTTCAGCCTGAACTAGATTTTTGCTAACAAGAGACTTCCTGTAAACAAATAATATCATTCAAGCGGAAAGTGTCGTCCCTGAATAGCCTGTGCGGAATGCACAGGCTAATCTGGGATGACACTTTACGCACATGCATTAAACCCCCTTTTCTCAGCGCGCGACTCATGAAAATTTAGACCCACCGTTTCATCATCAGCGAATTCCTTCTTGACGGAGACATTGAAGGCCTGCCTGAAGCGCTTGAAGTCCACCTCATTGACCATCCTGTGTCCGTACACCCAGTAACACTCGTGTTGCCATAGCAACAGCAGGTTCTTCTTTAGGGCTCCGGGCTGGAGGGACAGGCACACATTCCTGGAAAACATATTGTGTATAGTGATGATATGATATGAACAAGACAGATCAATAATTTCAAATTTAAGTTTTTTTTCTTTAAAGGCTGAAATGGGAGCAGCACATTACAAGTCTTTTAAGAGTAAATAAACACAACAATCAATGAAATGCAATACCAGTTTTAATAGTGATATATAAATGTGAATATACAAAGCTACAAAATGGAAAATTTAAAAAAAAGTATATGAATGAAATCAAATGATAAACAGAGTATAGAAACCAACTAAGTATATGTTTCTAAACTATTATCATCTCATTCTTATAATTACATAATGTAGTTGATATAAGCTGTCATTTAAACTTTGTAACATTGTAAAAAATTGTTGCAGTTGGTGATAGGAATCCTGTTTCAGTGTCAGTTAATTCCTATGGCATATCTTAAAACGTTCCTGTCAAACAATTACATCATTTCTCAACTAGTGAATGCAAATGTAGAATGATAATGAATACAAATGTGTAAAATTTGCAAATATAGTGGTTTCATCCGGTAATGAAGAACAGTTCACATACCCGGTAGGCAGATCATCCAAAAGTTCAAACTTCATGGTAAAAAACTAAAACTAAACTATATCCATTAAATGAACTAAAAACCGATTTTTTTAAATGCTATTATCTGTGAAACTGTCCCTATTATATCTTGACATCAATGCTAAGGGCTTTTTTCCTCATCTTTGTGAAGCGGCCTTAGCCCCCATATTTTGTGAAAAAATGAGTCGCAAACTGTCCAAAGTTGTGAAAAAAGAGTTGCATACATTTTTAAATTGTGAAAAGTTGGGTCACAAACTTCTCTGAATTTTGCAAATTCGAGTCGAAAACTTATAAAATTTGTGAAAAAAAATCCCTGATGTTTCCAAATACTTGAAAATGCAGGAGAGCTCCTTGATCGTGAAGATGTAGTGACATCGCTGGGCGGTGGACAGGAACATGGCCCGCAGTCGCTCCTGTAACTCGATGGTCACCTGCACGATCATGGACAGCATGTTCTTCATTCGCTCCTCGTTCTCCTGCTGACGAATCACGGCCTGCAAGTATGTGAGAGAGTTATGCAAATAAGTGTGAGAGTTGAGTGTTGAATTACACACAGACAGACCTTAAATATGAGCCTCGCTCTGGGAAAACTAAGCTTAATGCATGTGCGTAAAGTGTCATCCCAGATTAGCCTGTGCAGTCTGCTTTTATGGAATTTTTCCTTAAAAGGAAGTAAGTTTCTTATTAAAAATCCAGTTCAGACGTAAAGTGCTGTCCCAAATTAGCCTGTGNCGGATTAGCCTGTGCAGACTGCACAGGCTAATCTAGGACAACACTTTACGCACATGCATAAAGCCCAGTTTTCCCAGAACGCGTCTGATAAAGTTAGTGTCGTGAGCATACCTTGGCCCCTGCCCTTGTGTACCCCTGCACGAGGTCTGCCTTGAACTGGTCCATCTTGTACTCGGTGGACGACCCCAGGGGGCTGGGGTTGATCTGGTAGACGGTGTAGCCACACAGGTGGGCGGCCAGCTTGGTGATCACTGTGGACTGCCCCGGGCTCCCTTCGGCCACCAGCACACAGTGGGCGTTCTCGTGGGGGGAGGCGATCGTGCGCGCCAGACGGCACACCTGGTCAACCACCACCTGGGGAGAACCGAGAGAAATATTGGCACCATCACTAGGGCCCATATTCACCAAACAATTCTCAGACTTGAGGATAAGATTAAAGAATAGTCTTAAAATTGAAATATCAATAATTGCCTTAATTTTTAGTAGAACTTGACACTAACCCCCTCTCTATTAATCATTCTTCGTGTAGAACACTTTGTTAATGATGTAATCACCAATGGTGGTCTGTATAAATTCAAAAGCTGGACATACTATTCTTGGTTCTGAGGCTTTTCTTTATTCTTAAGTCTAAGAATGGTTTGGTGAATGCGGGCCCATGAACAGGACTTTTGTTGGAAGTTCATCTTATTTACTACAAGTGTACATTTTAGAACACCTTAGAGGAAAAAATACACCATCCCCTTTTACAAGGTTTACCAAAAGTCTTCGTTATATATCAGAATAATTGGAAAACGGGAAAATCATAAGGAAAGGCGAAGAAATCACACACCTAACTTAAATATTAACACTTAAATAATTGGTATGAAAGCTCAGATGCAGCCATATTTGGACAATATTTTTTGATGAGACCAATCTTGACTTCAAAGATGTGGGTACTAGTCTTGACTGGTGGTCACAAAACCCTAAAGAGTATTAACTTCTTTCTATGGTAAATACTGCACCTCTACAAGTTTTTACTAATCAAATTAAGTTTCAACATGAAGACTCATCCATTAAACACATTAAAGTTGTGAATATGGTACATACTGATTATTAAACCCAAAATAATGGTCATTAAGTCAAAGTGGCATTTGTCTGTATTTCAAAAACCAAAATCAAGTTGAAAGCAAATTATTAGCCAAATACTGTTTGACTGTCACAGATTTCGTATTCTTTCGATATCAACTAATAACTATGAGCAATATGAAATAAAAGTATTGTTGATATAAGTATTGAAAATATATCAACAATACTTTTATACATTACACATTATACAGATATGAGTCTCGCTCTGTGAAAAAGGGGTTTAATGCATGTTCGTAAAGTGCCATCTGTGCAGTCTGCAGGCTAATCAGGGACGACACTTTCCGCCTAAACTGGATTTTCGTCAAGAAGAGTCTTCCTTTAAACGAAAAATCCAATAAAAGCGGAAAGTGTTGTTCCTGATTAGCCTGCGGACTGCACAGGCTAATCTGGGATGACACTTTAAGCACATGCATTAAACCCCCTTTTTCAGAGAGCGCAGCTTATTTATATATATATATATATATATATGATATGGAAATATTATGCCAAATAAAACACTACCATTGCTCTACCTTATACAGAGACAGCTTGATCCTGGGATGTATCTTGTTGTACTCCTCCACCCCTTTTGTCATCAAGTCCTTGACCTCTGCGAGGTTATAGAACGGCCGGAACAGGTCCGTCTTGGCGTCTGCCTCGGACACCTTGGTACTGTGGCGGGTGTCAATCATCCCTGCAGTCACTATGCCACTGTCCTGCTCTATCAGGTTACTGAACTGGGGCTGTCGGGTACGGATCATTGTCTGAACCTGGAAATGGCAACACATTCCACACTGCTAGGCTTAACCCTTTACCACTCAGATACACACTTTTTTACTTTTATAGTGAGGGATGAAAAAATCTACACCTAATGGTGATGACATATTTGCAGAATCAATTTACACCGAAAAAAAATGTGGAAGGAGTTTCCTCCAAAAACTTAACCCTATACAACTCAGAAACACAATTTGACGCGTTTGTAGTGCCTTAGAAAATCCAATTAAATTTAAGACCTTTCTCACTAGATTCAAGTTTTAAAGGCTTCATTTCCAAACCTTAGATACTGATGAGCAGCAAACAGCATAAAACCTGAAAAAACTGCGAGTTACTCGCAGGCTGTTCTGGTTTAATGCTGGTTGCATATAGCCATTTTCACTTTGCTTCTGAGCGGTAATGAGTTAGTCAAGAGTTGAAAGTGAAACTATTAAATCTTATATAGAAATGTTCCACAAACAAATTATTATTTCACACCCTACTATCAAAATTTTATTTATTTTATTTTCAAAATCAGATGGGAATGGTATGTTACATTATTTGTTATACTTCAATGCTGAAACTTTAAATATCCTAATGGGATTTGTATAGCATAACAATAGTAGTAAAAGCCTTTTACAACTTAAGGTAGTGTTACCAAAATCCCTTTCAAAGGGGCCATGTTAATCTTTCAATCAGCCAATGTTATTTTTTGTAGTCTTATGTTATTTTTCACTATAAGATGCCAGATGTAATATACGAATGCAATAGAATATATACCCCAAGAAAGAAGGAATAAGATTGTATAGGCTCTATGATAAAGGGGTTTTATGCATGTGCGTAAAGTGTCATCCCAGAGTCTGCACAGGCTTATCAGGGACGACACTTTCAGCCTGAACTAGATTTTTGCTAACAAGAGACTTCCTGTAAACAAATAATATCATTCAAGCGGAAAGTGTCGTCCCTGAATAGCCTGTGCGGAATGCACAGGCTAATCTGGGATGACACTTTACGCACATGCATTAAACCCCCTTTTCTCAGCGCGCGACTCATGAAAATTTAGACCCACCGTTTCATCATCAGCGAATTCCTTCTTGACGGAGACATTGAAGGCCTGCCTGAAGCGCTTGAAGTCCACCTCATTGACCATCCTGTGTCCGTACACCCAGTAACACTCGTGTTGCCATAGCAACAGCAGGTTCTTCTTTAGGGCTCCGGGCTGGAGGGACAGGCACACATTCCTGGAAAACAGAATGTGTATAGTGATGATATGATATGAACAAGACAGATCAATAATTTCAAATTTAAGTTTTTTTTCTTTAAAGGCTGAAATGGGAGCAGCATTGTAAATAAACACAACAATCAATGAAATGCAACACCAGTTTTAATAGTGATATATAAATGTGAATATACAAAGCTACAAAATGGAAATATTAAAAAAAAGTATATGAATGAAATCAAATGATAAACAGAGTATAGAAACCAACTAACTATTAGTTTCTAAACTATTATCATCTCATTCTTATAATTACATAATGTACAAAATGTAGTTGATATAAGCTGTCATTTAAACTTTGTAACATTGTAAAAAATTGTTGCAGTTGGTGATAGGAATCCTGTTTCAGTGTCAGTTAATTCCTATGGCATATCTTAAAACGTTCCTGTCAAACAATTACATCATTTCTCAACTAGTGAATGCAAATGTAGAATGATAATGAATACAAATGTGTAAAATTTGCAAATATAGTGGTTTCATCCGGTAATGAAGAACAGTTCACATACCCGGTAGGCAGATCATCCAAAAGTTCAAACTTCATGGTAAAAAACTAAAACTAAACTATATCCATTAAATGAACTAAAAACCGATTTTTTTAAATGCTATTATCTGTGAAACTGTCCCTATTATATCTTGACATCAATGCTAAGGGCTTTTTTCCTCATCTTTGTGAAGCGGCCTTAGCCCCCATATTTTGTGAAAAAATGAGTCGCAAACTGTCCAAAGTTGTGAAAAAAGAGTTGCATACATTTTTAAATTGTGAAAAGTTGGGTCACAAACTTCTCTGAATTTTGCAAATTCGAGTCGAAAACTTATAAAATTTGTGAAAAAAAATCCCTGATGTTTCCAAATACTTGAAAATGCAGGAGAGCTCCTTGATCGTGAAGATGTAGTGACATCGCTGGGCGGTGGACAGGAACATGGCCCGCAGTCGCTCCTGTAACTCGATGGTCACCTGCACGATCATGGACAGCATGTTCTTCATCCGCTCCTCGTTCTCCTGCTGACGAATCACGGCCTGCAAGTATGTGAGAGAGTTATGCAAATAAGTGTGAGAGTTGAGTGTTGAATTACACACAGACAGACCTTAAATATGAGCCTCGCTCTGGGAAAACTAAGCTTAATGCATGTGCGTAAAGTGTCATCCCAGATTAGCCTGTGCAGTCTGCTTTTATGGAATTTTTCCTTTAAAGGAAGTAATTTTCTTATCAAAAATCCAGTTCAGACGTAAAGTGCTGTCCCAAATTAGCCTGTGCAGACAGACACTTTTAGCACATGCTGACGAATTACCGCCTGCCAAATATGTGCTCAAGTTTAGTTTAGTTTATATTTATTTGTTTTAGCTTAATTGCGTTGAAAGCCTAAAGCTTATTAAAATGCTCTCGAGTCCGTTCCCTGGGTAGAACCAGTACTTTGTGTCTTTTGGGGAGATCTAAAGAACGCTCCCACAGTAGGGATCAAACCTGTGACCTCCCGATTGCTAGACGGACACCATATCCACTACGCCACGGCGACCTCAAGTTATTATTGGATTCCACATAGACAGACCTGAAATAAGCCTGACTCTGGGTAAAGTGAGCTTGATGCATGTGCGTAACTTACCGTCCCAGATAAGCTTAAATAAAGACAAAACTTTCCACTTTTATGGATTTTTTCGCTTAAAGGAAGTCTCTTCTTAGCAAAAATCCAGTTTAGACGGAAAGTGTCATGATTGATTAGCTTGTGAGGACTGCACAGGCTAATCTGGAACAACACTTTATGCACATGCATTAAGCCCCATTCTCCCTGAGCCAGTGTTGTCTGGATGAGATCCATGCTAAGTACCTTAAACCCGTACTCACAGTACAACACCGTACCATAACGGGAACTTAAAACAGCAGTGGACATCTTACATGTCATCCAAATAAGCAGTTCATCCGAGCAAGTCTTAATTAATGTATTAATTGCATGATAAAGCAAACGAACAATCAGAAATGTATTCATACCAAAACTAGTGGCAAGTTAAGACCATCAGAACTTTGCAAACAATAATTAAATCAAATAATGCTCAACAAAAAATTGTGTAAAGACATATTAATACCAAACAAAACATAAAAACAAGGTCATAACTTAAAAAACAAAATAGTTTATTGAAAGTTTTATAATTATTGTCATGTGATAATATTTGATAAGCAGCAAAAAATATCAGCAATTACCGTAGACAGAATTCTTAACTTATTGTTTGTTTCATTTTCTTTCATTAAATAATTTGGGATTGCTGACACAGAATTAAGCTACACCCAAATTTGCAAATTGAACATATCTCACTGAACAGTAACAATAACAGTAGCTATCAACAATGCATGTACCTTATGCATAGTTTTCACAAAACCTTTTCGAGAATTCAACTACAACAAAATAATGGTTATACTGATGAACATACAGAGGCTACTATGTAAAAGAATTGATTTACTTCATTCCAGCTGTAACTTTATACATCTGCTATCATTATTGTTTTGCAGTAATAATGGACATACTTGGTTTAGAGTTTGAAATAAGCTTGATTATAATGATACAGAAATGATACCGAATAGAAAAATATCCTTTTTGCACTTGAATTAACAATGGTAACAAGTACAGGTGAATAATATAAAATCAATACTGCTCTGCATTTATGTGTTTATTCCAATCATTCTATACACCACACCGTTCCATATTGGGCTACAAACTAAGATATAAAATACTAATTTTTAGTTACTCATAAGTAATTAGTTTAAAAAAATTACACAAAAATCTCACAAAATGAGCCTCATTCTGGGCAAACTGGGCTTCATGCATGTGCGTAAAGTGTCTTCCCAGGTTAGCCTGTGCAATCTGCACAGGCTTATCAGGGACGACACTCTACCCTTTAATGGTACTTTTCTTTTAAAGGAAGTCTCTTCTTAGCAAAAATCCAGTGTAGGCGGAAAGAGTCCTCCCTGATTAGCCTGTGCGGATTGAACAGGCTAATCTGAGACAACATTTTACGCACATGCATTAAGCCCAGGTTTCCCAGAACACGGCTTAAATTCCCTTCGTACCTTTTCATCATAGTTGCTATGGTGCATGCCCAGTGCCCCCTGGGCTGTCTCCGGGGTGATAAAGTGTGTCTGGGTCAAGGTCGTGAATATGGTCTGCAGCTCAGAATTGCTGGAAAAAGGTTGAAATGCAATACTCATGTACCTCAAATTTGCCTCGTTCTGGGAAAATTGCGCTAAATCCATGTACATAAAGTGTCATCCCAGATTAGCCTGTGCAGTCTGCACAGGCTCATGAAGGTGGACACTTTCGGCTTAACTGGATTTTGGATAAAAAGAGACACTTTTTAAACAAAAATAACATAAAAGCGGAAAGTGCTGTCCCTGATAAGCAAGTGTGGACTTCACAGCGTGACAGGCTATCCTGGGACAATACTTTACGCACATGCATTAAACCCCGTTTTCACAGAGAGGCTAAATTTAAGCTGTTACACCAGATTAAAATCAATTAAGAGCCTTTTACCTTCCTTAAATAAATAGTTCAATTGTGCAAAAGAAAATTAATGAACAGAACCTAACAAAATAATTTTATAAAGCTTACAGGTGATTCTACAAAGCAGATAAACAACTGAATTGATAACAATATACACATTAAAACTATAACTGACACATATATAATGCTACCATATTCATGTAAACTTTAAAGTGACTAAAGATTTTAAAATTCTTAAAACGCCTACCTTGAAAGGGCATTAAATCATGATAATTCTTAAATAAAGTTACTTACGAAGGGAAAGGCACCCCAAACACAGCAAAATGCCTGAGGAAGCGCTGGTTCATTTTGGGCGTATTGGCGGTGGTGTTAGGGTTGATGGTGCTCACATAGGTGACACTCTTTACGTATCTCCAGACGTGACTCTCCTGGTGGTAGAACCCTCCATCGTCGATGTGCTCTCGGATCAGCTCTATTGCTGTCTGGTCGCCCCACTTGTCAACCTGTAACCGTGACGATGGTGTTCAGTTTTGGCAGACAACATATAGAGGATATTAATTTTGTTGGATTCAGTGGAATATCAATTTTAATTCATGAGTGATCATTTAAAATATATTTTTTCTATGATCACAAGTGAATTACAATCGATATTCCACCGAATCAAACAAATTGTCTTTTTATTTTATGCTTACAAATGGTTTTAACCGGCGAATTTTGCTGGAAAAATGACCTCATGAAGTCAAAAAACGACGTCATTTTGCAGGGAATCAGTGAAAATTATTGATAATTTTCACTGTTAATTTTCCCTGGTTAAAACAGTGAATTATCAGTTTTAATTTCACTGATATTTCTTTATAAACCACAGGAAAGCATAAAATAATAAACTGTCCCCACAGTTTAACTCAATATCTACAGTGGCAACTATAAGCACTTATTTTTCTCTTACACTATGATGACAAATCATTATTGAACTTTAGACGTTACTTTAGACGAGACAAGTGAACAGATTTGTAAGATTTACATAAAAAATAAAGGATTTGCCAAAAAAATGTTTCATTAGAAGTGATTTAATGATTGAATAGATATAGTGTAAGCTTTGTGAGTTTAAGGCATTATTAGAGATTATTGAAATAATTCATGATACATTGTACTCAAAAGACAAATAGTAATCGTTCTTTCTGGAAATAGACTTGAATGTGATCCCTTTTTACACAATGAATCTACAATCAATCTTTGTTTAAACTGGACCAATGTAGCCACTTAATCCCATCTTAGTGCTGTAGAATAAATTTTATCAGAAACATAATTTATTCACCAATTTATCATATTAAGCCTAAATACATGATTAAAATGTATTAACAGTTTTCATGAGGTTACTTTAAGCACCCTTTACTGCTCAGAAGCGCATTTTGACCTGTGTGCAGTCCCTTAGAAAGTCAAATCAAATTAAAGACCTTTCTTTCTAGACTCAATTTTAAATGCCTAATTTCCAACCCTAAAATACTGATCAGTAGCAAACAGCATAAAACCTGAACAGCCTGCGAGTTACTGGCAGGCTGTTCTGGTTTTATGCTGGTTGCATATAGCCATTTTTACTTTGCTTCTGAGTGAGAAAGGGATAAAAACACCCGCTATATGTTACCATGGATAGGTTGACATCATCAACAAAGCACAGCAGTCTCTTGTTGCCCTTGGGAACGTATGTGCGTCCATGTTTCCACTCTAGACGCTCATCTAGTCTCTCATATAGCAGCTTGGCGTTTGTAAATCTGTTTCACACAGAGGAGTAAAAACAAGAGCACCGTCGAGCGGATGCCAACACTCTGCTGTGGGTGCATGGATTTATTTATTTTTACCTTTGACCTTGAAGGTCATCATTGACCTTGACCTTTTCACCACTCAAAATGTGAAGGTCGATGAGATACACATGAAAAACCAAAAAAACAAACAAACCTTTTGACCTTTGACCTTGAAGGATGACCTTGACCTTTCACCACTCAAAATGTGCAGCTCCATGAGATACACATGCACGCCAAATATCAAGTTGCTATCTTCAATAATGCAAAAGTTATGGCCAATGTTAAAGTTTTCGGACGACGACGCCGCAGACGAAAGGGCTATGACAATACCTCCGGTTTTATTCGAAAAAGGCCGAGCTAATAAAGTTCAACAATCCATTTCAATTGGAGATCTTTCCTGAATATGTGCTAGAAACAGGTAGGTCCTTATAGTTGGTTTACTCTGTTTTTATTGTTGATTCTCATATACAGCAAACTGCACATAAAATATCTTTAACCCCTTCATTATTTATAAAGTTAATTTGATAATTCTATTTGATACATGCTTTACAAACTGGATTTTCGCTTCTTTATGCGAAAAATACCATAAAAGCGGAAAGTATTGTCCCTGATTAGTCCGCACAGGCTAATCTGGAACGAGACATTACGCACATGTTTTAAGCCCTGTTGTTTCAGAGTGAGGCTCAAATTTAGAAATGTCATTTCAGTGTGCCAGGCCGGTTCCTACCTGTTAGCCTGCACAGTCAAGGACAGGACTTCAGCCACCTCCCCCGAGCATACGGTCCGTATGCGCTCATTAACGATAGCCGTCTTGCCGCACCCGTTCTCTCCAACCAGCAACACAGACTTGCCCGCATCGGTCAGCAGCCCCAGCAGCGTAAGTACCTGCTCTATCTGGGGGCTGTGCACGAAGGCGTCTGAAGGGATGCCAATGTGGGGAGTGGCGCTGTACGTGGGGATGATGTCACTCCAGAGCACAAACTCGTGGCTCTCCGAATCCACCATGTAGTCAAACACCTGCGATGATGAAGTGAAAACGTCTCATTCGTTTGTTATAGTTTGTATATATTTTTGCTGTATTCAACAACAGTTAAATATTATTAATTTTACATACTGACAACTGTCCTTATTGTATGGAATATAGGGGAAATGCTATTAGAATATTCGAATATTTTTTTGTTTAATTGGACAAAACATTGTTATAACTTCCTTTTGTATCACATGTTCTTAAGAATCAAACTATTCAACCAATAGTTATGCCTGTTATATTTTTTATACATATTTGATGAATGGAAATTCATTCTTTAAACCTGTTTAGGCAAAGAGGGTGTGTATTATAATAATGTCATACTTCTTCTGCATGTAATATGAATGGCACACCCTTAACAAGGCCCTTGTGAACATAATAAACACTATATACAGTGCTCTTATCTAGGAAGTATTTTGTGCTCTTTTAACTCCTTTTACTAGGGACCTAACTACATAATAAAGGCTGCCGGTTCTTGAGAAAGGACAGTCATTTAAACATCACATACGGTGCCCTCTTCAGGAAAGTCCATGTGCTCCTCAAACGATTCTCGCCACCAGTGACTGAACGACTCTCGATGTTTCACCTCCAGTGTTCCAGCGAATGCCCAGAGGCAGGCAAAGTTAAAGTATCGCTCAAACTCCACGTCACTCAGGTCTGGGAACGGGTGCACCATTGTCTGAGAAAAACAAATTGAAGAAAATTATTTAATATCAGGGTAATAATTTATGACAATTAGAGATTTTTTTTTCTTAAATTATCTTGATTTGTTTCATTTCAATTATCTATGAAAAGTGAATAGAAGAAAATGACAAACCACAAAATATGAGAAAATATGTACAGAAACCTTTTTCGAACTTTTCCTTATAAAAAAATAAAATTAAAAAAATATGTTCCTTATACATGTATACATATAATAAAAACATAACAAGATGAGGATCACACCAGTTCTTGGTTTTATATAATCAGGCGCTTTAAAAAAATAAATATATATATCTCATTCCAACTGGGAAGTACTGGCATAATGTTTGTGAAACTAAAGGTAAATCTTCCTGCAGCTGACGCATCCAATTTAAGTAACATCAATATGTCCGTTTCCTTGACAACACAGATATAATTTAGCCTTGCTCTGGGAAAAGGGGACTTAATGCATGTGCGTAAAGTGTTGTCTCAGATTAGCCTGAGCAGTCCGCACAGGCTTATCATGGACGACACTTTCCTCTTCTATGGATTTTTTATGTTTAAAGGAAGTCTTATCTAAACGACATTCTTGTCCAGGTGGAAAATGTCAACCCTGCGCTGCAGCACAATTTAAGATGTATTGCCCAATTTCATGATAAGCAATAGGTCTTGATGCCATCTATGTAAACTAAACATATACTTGAAATACTACCGGTAATACTAAGTGAATATGTTCTAAAACATCAGTTAATACACTCTTAAACATATATTCTAACTATCTGGGCATGTTGAATACTTTAAACAATGGCTGAACATGAACTAAATCAAGAAAGCTGGAGTCAATTATACGATGACAATCTTTATCTTGTGTGTTTTAATTGTATAGTAGAGCTCAACAAATGACAAACATACTGTCTAAGTCAAGCATTTTTTCTATAATGATAAGTTCATGAAAATCATAGACATATTAGCAGTATGTTTCATTTTAAACATACTTTGAGTTCAAATTTCCAGTAAATTTTTACTAACTTTTTTATTGATAGTTGTGTTACTGTAAGATAAAGGCAAATGATAAAAATTATGTACTTTTTTTTCGTAAATGACATCTTACCATGCAAGAGGAATGGCATATGTGTTAATAAAGCATATGCGGTTAATTTGTATTCATGTTAAAAATACATATGCATTTTTGTGTGTGTTAATAATGCATTCCGTTTTATTTAAGCAGTCTTCAAAAATTATTCAGACAAAATGATAATGAGCGTTAAAGCATTTACTTACATAATGTATATAGGTACTTTTTTAACTTATTGGTTAAGCATACAATTTATGTATGATCCAAGTCAAAAATGGGTCTAATGCCATATGCAGCCAGAGTAGCTTCAGACCAGCCTGCGCATCAGTGCAGTCTGGGCAGGAGCAACCCTGTCTGCAATATAGTCATTTAAGGATTCATGATCTTATTAGCATACAAGTTAGGTCCTGACCAGACTGTGTGATTGTGCGGGCTTGTCTGGAGCTACCCTGGTCATGTTTAGCATAAGACCCATTTTCGCATGACGTTGCTCCTACAGTACATGATTATAACTGATTATATGGTCTACCTACACAAAATGAACTAATTTTGGTAAGATATTAATGTTTAACTACACATATTTTATTACCGATTGGAACAAAAGTCTCTGCAAATAATGTTGACCATTTCATTAACCACAAAAACTTTTAATCTTTATCACAGATTTCTTGTATCATAATTGAACTTGGTGAAGTCAATAATTTATTTAGTTTTCTGTAGTTTTTTAACAAAAAATGATTCAGCAATATCACTATGGTTAAAACATATACAAATAAGTGGTAAACAATAAAAAAATAAATACAGACATCACAGTTTAAGAATTTAAATGCAAAAAGTTATCTTTAAATTTTGCTATGAATAAGTGAAATGCAAAGAAATTACAGAAAAAACTATGAAGTTGTATTAATACTAATACATGTAGTAATAACATAGTAACATAGTTAAATAAAACATGTGCTTTTATGCCAAAAATGTTCTAAAGTGTAATGCAGAACCTACATTGAAAATTGCCTTACGAAAAGATATTGTTTACTTTCAATTATATAAGTCATGTTATTGATAGAGGGCTTAAAATAGGAAGGATACACATGGGAAAACCATTTTTGTCACCCATTGCTTCTGTTAAAGCAATTTTCCAACTAAGATTAAAAATATCAACCGTAGGAAAAAATTGTAAAAATATTTGAGCCTCACTCTGGGTAAATGGGGCTTAATGCATGTGCATAAAGTGTTGTCCCAGATTAGCCTTTGCAGACCACACAGTCAGGGACGACTATTTCCGCTTTTATGGTATTTTTCGCTTAAAGTAAGTTTCTCCTTAGCAAAAATCCAGTTTAGGTGTTAAGTGTCGTCTCTGATTAGCCTCTGCAGACTGCACAGGATAATCTGAGACTACACTTTAGGCACATGCATAAAGCCCCATTTTTTCAGAGTGAGGCTCAATAGTAAGTTTAAAATAATTTGTGGAAATGAATTTAAAAGAAAATGTTGCACAAAGTCGTGAAGCACTTACATCCAGAAGGTTGGTGAAGGTCTGGATCATGTTCTCCACTGTGTGGTGAATGACACGCTTGTATTGTGGAATGGCAGATTTGGGGCTCCTGAACATGTGGGGCTTGGTGCACTCAGTCAGATAGTTGATGGTCTTGTAGATGTACACATCACAGAAACCTTGGAGAAATGGGAGAAACAAATGTAGCAAAACAATATTTATACTGAGGACAGCAATCATACCTAATTTATACAAAGGAAAGCAATAATACTACATTAATACAAATATTTTAACCAACACAACATGTAATTATTAATATATCTATACAAATTGTATGAGTTACAAAACATACTACTACTGGTTAAGGTATTGGTATAACTGGTAAAGGGAAAAACTAAAAAAAAATGCAAACTCTGTACATCATCCATCTTCAATTAAACAACTGCAAAAACATTGTTTACTCAACTTTTCTGTCGTTTTTTTTGGTAAAAGCATTTAGAGTGAGGTGATTTGATTATACAATCTTTATATAACTAACCAGTAATATATAACTAGCGTTATGCGAAAATGTGTTTTATGCGGAAAGAATAGCTCCAGTCCAGCCTGTATATCCTCGCAGTCTGGTCAGGTCAGGGGCTACCCTGTCCGCTAATATGACAAGGACACTTTGCATGACTTTATGGCAGACAGGGTAGCCCCTGACCCGACTGCCATTGCGCGGGCTGGTCTGGAGCTTTCGCCGACACCATATGGTATAAGAAACATTTTTCCATGTTGTGGCTCATATATTCTGGTCAAAGGCAATTGGTCAACTGGGGCATAACAAGGGTTACTTGTAACAAATAAACAGAAAGAAGACATGGTCATCAAAATTGTCAAAAGAAAGTAGGACAATAACAATAAAACAAAACCCAAAGGTATAAATGTTAAATCAAATCCCATCCCTTTGCCGTGACGTAGTGGATATGGTGTCTGCTTAGTGACCGGGAGGTCATGGGTTTGATCCCCACTGTGGGAGCGTTCTTAAGATCTCCAAAGTACTGGTTCTAGTCCCAGGAAACGGACTCGAGTGTGTTTCAATAAGCCTAAGGCTTAAGATGCAATCAAGCTCAAATAAATAGGTTTGAACTAAATCCCATCATACCTGTAAGGAGATCCTTGTCGACGTCTGGTCTCCTTTCCAGCCACTGGACCAGCATAAGCTGCCAGCCGACATCATTGGCCGACATCACCAGCACTCCAACACTGGAGAGCAGGGCCGGGCTGATGTTGGACAGCGTCTCCAGCTGAATTGGACACATAGACACATGTCACAAAGAACATAAGGTTTGCAAACGATATTGTTCATTTATCTTTGCTTTACATCAAGTTTATGGCATGTTCTTAAGCTTCTTATCTCTTACTATCAGTAATGGTTGTTGATGACACTTTTTTCTCGCTTCGCAATAATGCATATCATATATTAATGTCAATTTAGCCAGAGAGAATCTAACATAGGTCCGCTCAGGTCATTTGTTGTTTATTTCTTACAGGACCCGCAAGGGGGTCCTGTTCTAGAAGTGCCTTTGGTTAATCTGAATGTGTGAACTTGGAAGCCTTGTGCTGACAACTAAATAATGAAAGTATAACTATTATGCGAGTTTTTGTGTATGTGTTATTATGCGACACACAGTCATATATTGCAGATGATATGTGGAGTTTATTTATCAGGGCCATCAATACTAAACAACTGGGCGGGGCTGATATTGCAAAAGATCTCCAGCCAAATTGCAATGATTTATTTTAAATTTCACCATTATTAATCTGCTGAAAAACACATTGGTGTTAAATTGTAAAGGTTTGTTATCTAATTTTCTTCCAAAATTTTAAGAAAGTTAGGTGACAAAAAATTTATAATTTCAAAACATATAAGATAGCAAGTAAAATAAACCAACATACACATTCCATCTTGTAAACTTGCCTTGTATTACTGGTACTTTGAAGTGCAATACATACATTCATCTAGTGAACTTTCCATAAAAACACATAGTTGCTAAAACAATATTAATGGGTGATATGAAATTCCCATACCTCCCATATGAATCTGAGTGTATCTGGGACAGTGATCCTCTCATTGTTGCCAAGGACAACGCTGCCACAGTTCATGAGCACTGTGTGCAACAGCTCCAGTTGACCAGAATCTGCCTGGAAAACAAGAAAACAGAGTTTTTATGAAGCAGTCAATGGTCAATTGTTTTCCTTACAAATATGTTTGTGAAAATCAGATTTTTTTTAATTAATGGATAGCCTAAGTTAGAGGACAACACAACTTCATAAATTTAACATATTCTGTCACGTATCTTAATAACTGTACAGAACCCACTCATTTCACATTTTAAAAATGGGATTAAAGATTGGCCTACCAATTGAACTACATGGAGAATGAATTATATTAAGCTTTTACCTTAAAACAACAAAAACAAAACCTTAGGTAAACCTATATAAAAACACCAGAATTTTGTAATAAATATTTAATCCTAAAAGATATTGTGTATATTGCAAAATAATAATATATTAATAAATAATATAATAATTCAAACAATTTCAAATAATAATGCATTTCGGAACAGTATGATATAGAATATCAGATTTACAGCACAATTTCCCACATAAACTGCAAGATTTACAGCACAATTTGCCATATAAACTGCACAATTTACAGCACAATTTCCCACATAAACTGCAAGATATACAGCACAATTTGCCATATAAACTGCACAATTTACAGCACAAAAAAATTGCCTTATAAACTGCAAGATTTACAGCACAATTTCCCACATAAACTGCAAGATTTACAGCACAATTTCCCACATAAAATGCAAGATTTACATGTACAACACAATTTGCCACATAAACTGCAAGATTAAGAGCACAATTTGCCATATAAACTGCACGATTTACAGCACAATTTACCATATAAACTGCAAGATTTACAGCACAATATGCCATATAAACTGCAAGATTAAGAGCACAATTTCCTGTATAAACTGCAATCTTTACAGCACAATTTGCCATATAAACTGCACAATTTACAGCACAATTTGCCATATAAACTGCACAATTTACAGCACAATTTGCCATATAAACTGCAAGATTTACAGAACAATTATCCACATAAACTGCAAGATTAAGAGCACAATTTGCCATAAAAACTGCAAGATTTACAGCACAATTTGCCATATAAACTACAAGATTTACAGCACAATTTCCCATATAAACTGCAAGATTTACAGCACAATTTCCCACATAAACTGCAAGATTTACAGCACAATTTCCCATGTAAACTGCAAGCTTTACAGCACAATTTCCCAAATAAACTGCAAGCTTTACAGCATAATTTCCCGTATAAACTGCAAACCTTAAAGCACAATTTCATGTATAAACTGCAAACCTTAAAGCACAATTTCATGTATAAACTGCAAACCTTACAGCACAATTTCCCGTATAAACCGCAAACCTTACAGCACAATTCCCCACATAAACTACAAGCTTTACAGCACAATTTCCCGTATAAACTGCAAGCCTTACAGCACAATTTCCCACATGAACTACAAGCTTTACAGCACAATTTCCCGTATAAACTGCAAGCCTTACAGCACAATTTCCCACATAAACTACAAGCTTTACAGCACAATTTCCCGTATAAACTGCAAGCCTTACAGCACAATTTCCCACATAAACTACAAGCTTTACAGCACAATTTCCCGTATAAACTGCAAGCCTTACAGCACAATTTCCC
>VMBQ01001802.1:68705-104996 GCA_007657795.1 Dreissena rostriformis
TCTTATCCATATATATACTCATACCAAGTTTCAATGAAATCCGCCAAAGCACTTCCAAGATATGGCTCCGGACACAAAAGTGCCTATAGTAAAAAGCATTTTTTCAAGATACAAAGGGCCATAACTCCGTTATTAACAGATGGTGTACAATGCCATTTGGCGTGCATCATCCTCTTATCCATATATATACTCATACCAAGTATCAATGAAATCAGCCAACGCACTTCCAAGATATGGCTCCGGACACAAAAGTGCCGGATGGACGGATGGAAGGACAGACGGACAACGCCAAAACAATATCCCTCCGCCTATGGCGGGGGATAATAAAAGCAATCAAATATATGCAAAAGAAAGGAAACCAAGAGCCATGAAAGAAATATCAACCATAAATTATTGACTGCCACCAAATCCCTCAAAGTGCAGGGTATACAAGCTTTTAATTATCCATTTGCCTATATTCTACAGCATGAGATATATTGCTATCTTCATGGCTGGGCGTAATAAACCCAAGATCTGTTTAAGAGCAAGAATGTATGTGACAGATACTTGCCATAAAGTTTGAGGGGAGGTGTTTCTGTCAACAAACACAGAACAATACAGCCATTAAATGCGTACAACAGATCAAACCACTGATCATAAATTGACTTGTTAATGATAATGAAGCACAAAACTCATTTAACACCCCCAAAAATATGATGTTTTGAAATTCTGTGATAAATATATTTTGTTTTTCTTTAACCATGTAGATTGTAAAGCAATTAGGGCCTTATGAAAGATATGTTTGCTTGGATAATCATGTAGGGCTTACTTGGCTGTGCAATAAATTAGTCAATTGTTTTTAATTTGCTTGTTTGTTTGAACAAAAATCTGTTTTTTCTTAAACCTTTCTTCAAAGACACCCACTAAAAAAATAGCAAAAATTGCAATGACTTTTATGAAGGTCAATTTGGAAACAGAAAAGTTTGAGCCAGAAGAAGCCCTGATACATATATCATGCAATAAACATATATATGTACAACTGTATAAAACTGGAAACAATGCAAAACACACTAATATTCAAAATATGCAATAAACTGCCTAATATAACATGTAATATAAACATCTACATTCTGTCACTAAAGCATTCTCTAGATTTTGTGTTGTAATGGTTTTCATGTTACTGGCTTGTTTGACCTTGACCTCTCACGAATTGACCTCAGAATTTTCCGAGCAACCAGCAAACATACTTAAATCATCACATTCAAAAGTATTCTCTAGAAATCCTACTGAAACAAAATGGTCAATGGAAAAAAATGTTTTTTATTATACAAGCCCCTGTATCCTTGACCTTTGTCTGGTTGATCTCTCAGTTGATAGGCATCTTTGTTTTCTTTTGATTTATCACCATACCAATCTGAATGGTGGTTGGTCAAAGTGTTCTATTGTGGAAACCAATTTAATGTTACTGCACTGTGTGACCTTGACCTTTGACTTCGTGATGTAAAAATCAAAAGGTGTCATACTTTCCTTACAAGTAATCAGCATACAAAATTATATGATCACAGGTCAAAGAGTCCTTTAGATATTATTCTGAAATATTGCAAGGCAAAATACTCCCATG
The DNA here is from genome assembly GCA_007657795.1 of Dreissena rostriformis. Classification (NCBI taxonomy): domain Eukaryota; kingdom Metazoa; phylum Mollusca; class Bivalvia; order Myida; family Dreissenidae; genus Dreissena; species Dreissena rostriformis. The sequence goes on from VMBQ01001802.1 coordinate 70,306, forward strand.
TCTCGAAGGGGGCATAAAAAAGGTATGGTAAAACATTTTTTTTCAAAAACATCAGTGACAGAATATAGACTGAATAAGCTTTAAAAATCAACTGAATACAATCCAAATGAACATTACACTAGCCAAGTAATGTATTCACTGTTGAATACTTGCCATAGACGACGCTTTTGCGTTTCTTTTCAGGTAAGTCCTCATAGAGTTCTTGAACATTGATAAAAAGTATATTTATTTCATGTTTTGTAATGAAATAAAGAAAAAATATTTCATAATTTCTAGTGAAATATTTAAACCATTTCAGAGGGATAATTTATTGTTTCAAACATCGTGCTGAAATACATGTAAAACTACTAAATAGCATACAATGAAATTTGTTTAAGATTTTTCAGTTTGATAATGCGAATATATTTGCACTGCAAAGGGAGATAATGACATATTTTGTAGCATGCCAAGTATTTATTATTTCCCTTTCTAGTGATGATATAACATGTTATACACTTAAAAAAACATATTTTCCAAATAAAAATCACTTTTATTTTTATAAAACTATTATTGAAAAGATTACTGGCAACAAACTAATTTATTTTTTGGTAAATTTATCAAACTAGTGCACACACACAAATCAGAAATAGTAGTTTTAAAACTTATTTTGTGGAATTAATTTTCAGCTTAGTTCAGTAATATTGACATTTTAATATGCAAAGAAATATTAAAGAATATATAAAACAGTTTTTGTGCGCAGGAAATAAAAAGTACACATTTATTTAAAACATTAATATTGCACAATGCACTTAAAATATTAAACCATGAAAATTAATGTATGAAATGAATACAATTCATGGATACTTTCAAATATTAAAAAAATCTCAGTGTACACAATAACTGATACCTTGCTAAGAAAACTGTTATCCTCCATTGCATGCTAAAAAGCTCTCTTACATATGAGCCTCGCTCTGTGAAAAGAGGGTTTAATGCCTGTGCGAAAAATGTCGTCCCAGATTTGCCTGTGCAGTCCGCACAGGCTAATCAAGGAAGACACTTTCTGCCTTAACTTGATTTTCGTCAAGAACAGTTTTTCCTTTAAACAAAAAAATGCACAGGCTTATCTGGCTTAACCTCTTTTTCACAGAGCAAATCTCATATAAGAAATGCCTTACCTTTCACAGACTTGGTGGAGCTTTGACTCTTAGCCGTCCTGATGCGTGCCGAGCTCTTGGAACTGACGCGGGAGTCGAACTCTGGAAGTTTCTCCATACCAACGTCTTCGTCGCCACCGAACACCATTGGAATGTCCACATGGGGCCACACGTCCATGACTAGGGTGGTGAACACACTGGCGTCCCTTCCCACCATCCGCGGCAAGAAGGTGTCCCTAAGGGCCATCACCAGGGACTTCTCCTCCAACATCAGGGTCTTGCCTCCTTCCAAGATCTTTACGGCTGCAATACCGGTATGTTGTTTTTATTTTTTTTCTCCTCATGTTCAATAGTTACAGAAGTCAGAAAACCCACTCATTCTTTTCTTTAATTAACTGATTTGCCAGTTATATGTGTATATACTTATGCCGCAAACTGTTAAATGCCTTATTGAAATAAGAGGTAACAGAGAATGGTTTTAGAAATTATTTCATGACCAATCGCTACACAAGTTTTTTTTACTAAACTGGGAAAAATGCTCAGTCAAATGCTCAACCAACTGAGCTAGAAGACAAATTTTTATGTCCATCTTTCAAAATTGAATTAAGTTCAAAAGCTTCATATTGAGTCCACATCAAGAAGTGATCATGAAACTATTTTATCTGATATTCAAGAAGTCAGGCAGATACAACAGTTTTGCACTCCACCCTCAACTTACGCATGATGACTTGTTATTGTAGCTCCAAATTTAAGCTGCATATTTTAAACACATGCGATTCCTGATTTTGAACCATAACTGAGAATAAAATCCCAAAGGGTTCTCTAATGCTTATTGTATCCAAAGGAAATCAATAAAGTAAGTCTGGTTTGTTAATTAAGATTGATGTTCAAACTTAGAAAATCTTCTACAAAGGAGACATGTGTATAAGAAATAGCTGTTCGACTGTAAACATTTGGAATGGGGAAATATAATGAAGACGGATCAATTGTTGGACAATTAATATTAAAATAAAGAACATATTATGTGCAATATTAATGTGAAAAACAAACACACAGGGAACTGGTGTAAAATATGGTGATTGTGCTACCCATACCTGCACTACTTTTCTAAATCATCTTCAAGTTTGATTAGATGATGATATACATTAATGTTACCTGATTCATTTCAATTGCAAAGGAATTTTAGCCAGTATAGAATATTTAACATATTGCATATCCAACACTATTTGTTAAACATACTTTCTAATTGTAAAAATAACACCAAAATATTGATTTAGTTAAAACAAAAAAAGGCTTTGTTTTGACAAGACCCTGCAGAAATGCGTCTTTGCTTTTATGAATGCTCATTATTTAAATCAATTAACAAAATGTGCTATCACAATAGAATAGCATCGACAATTGACGATGCTCTATGGAAACTGATAAACAATTCCTTCTTAGATCATTTAAACACCATTTATTGTGTAATAAGGACTGTGGTTCATCCAATCCAAGCTTTCTGCAAAAAAACTTAATATGAGTTGCGCTCTGAGAAAACGGGGTTAAATGCATGTGAATAGTGTTGTCCCAGATAAGCCTGTGCTGTCCGCACAGGCTAATCACGGACAAAACTTTCCGCTTTTATGATATTTTTTTATTTAAAACTAGTCTCTCTTTACAAAAATCCAGTTTAGGCGGAAAGTGTTCCCTGATTAGCCTGTGCAGACTGCACAGGCTTATCTTGGAAGACACTTTACGCACATGCATTAAACCCCTTTTTCACAGAGCGTGGCTCAATAATATTTTTTTACTCTGGATAACAAACAATCTTATCTTTCACTGGAGCCCTACCTGGCTCTCCATCATTTTTCTCAACTTCTTGTTCTTCCTCATCCTCCTCCTCATCATCATCATTTGTCTGGTCTGTGTCCCCTATTGTGCGTTCAGTGGATAATGTGAAGGTAATGGGTGGGACAACAACAACAGGAGGAGAAAACAGTGTTAGACAACATTCACCATGTTATAGTGTGAGGAAGTGTGCTGTTGCAATTATACATATTTCAGTCATTTGGTTTTTTAAATCTATTAATAATATCCATAAGAAAACCCTGTGATGTGGTAAAAACATATATTTTTAAGTGTTTATTACAAATAAAACACTCCAGGATTCAACAGTTCTACATGCCATAACATACTGGCAAATGAAAATTTCCATTTTAACCTTAAAATACAGACAAGTGTATAAAATACTTATCTGGCCGTTACTATACCATACTGATCACGTACAATTCCATGACCACACCAATATATAAACCAAGGGAGTGCCTAACCTCATTTGAATCTCACTTGAATGGAACCCCACTCTGTGCAAATGGGGCTAAATGCATGTGCATAAAGTGTCGTCCCAGATTAACCTGTGCAGGCTGCACAGGCTAATCAAGGACAACACTTTTCGCTTACATTGGATTTTCATTTAAAAGAAACCTCCTTTTAAGAAAAATTCAATAAACGAGGAAAGTGTAGTCCCTGATTAGCCTGTGGGAACTACACAGGCTAATCTGGGACAACACTTTACGCACATGCATTAAACCCCATTTTCCCACAGCAAGGCTAATATATATACCAAGGGAGTGCAAACCCCAATTTAAACCCTACTTGAAATCCTTTGTCTCCCACACTGCCACACTTACCATCCTCGCTGATCTCAGAGTTGAGCTGCTCCAGGTGGGCCCCTGCCTCCGCCACAACCCCTTTAAGGGTCTTCAGGCTCCACCCATTAAAGCCCGCAGATATGTCCACACCTGAAACATGCAGCCCACAGTCTCATACCTTGTAATAGTGACACATGTATGATGCACTAGCTTGGCACTAAGGAATGAGATATCGGTTGCAATTGGTGTCCAAATAGCAAAATTACCATTCTTTTCTCTCTTTTTTTATAAATATTTTTAATTTAAAACAAGATAGTGTCAACCACTTACATTCAAAGAAGACCTAAAGTCCCTACTGGTTTTCAAGGGACAAAACTTTCCCATAAAATATGTATCATAATCAATACTTTTTGACCATTTTATTAATGTTTAAGGGCTTCTTACATTAAAGACTACAAAGACGATATTTTCAATTATCGAACATAGCTTAAACCAGGTTTTATTGGGTCAGTAAAAATGCAAGTGAGAACCATTATAAATGGATGGACAAATCAATAAAGGTACATGTAAAGAATGATTGCAATATGTTTATAAACTGAACATCACAATTCAAGTTAAGGGTCTATTCTTTCTTCACCAAAATTTTAATGGACTACAAATGCTAAAAAATATGAATAGTATAGACATTTGATCTTAATTGATGTCTGCCAGTCACATTTCTATGTACATGTAGTCACTTACCGACTAAAGCAAGAATGTAAGTAACATAATTGGTTTATATGTAAATACCTTTAAGCTACTATTGGCTGCTTATTATGTATTTGACATAAGAATTAACAACTATCCCCTACAACATTCATCATGCACAACAACTTCCACCATCAACATGCACAGGTTTGTCATATACTTTTCTTTGCACAAGGCAGCATGCACATTTTCTAAAGGTAAAAAACCATGAAGAAACAAGATTTTTTCTGAATGTTTTGTTCCTATGAGATAATGAAAAGTCAAGCTCAGGGGGAACATCATAGTTGGAATGTTGAAAATGAATGTTTATAATTATGTTAATTTGTATATCACTTAAAACATTTTCTTAAGAATTATTGCTTTCTTATACAGTGTACAGTATTCATCAACTGTGTATGGTAGAAAAATAACACAATTTGATCATCATTTTTTTTTATATATAAAATTGTAATAAGTTAATAAGTGAGGCAATTTATTAAAAAAAAAATCAAATGTATTTACTGATTTTTCTGAAGACAATAATACAATTTTTCATGGTAAACAGCCATATGTACAATGCAATAAGAAGACATGGTCATACCTACAGCACAGTCAAATGCAAAATGAAATATTTAACCCTTTGTATGCTGGGAAATTTGTCATCTGCTAAAATGTCGTCTGCTGCATTTCTAAAATTAGCATTTTCTTCGATTTTTTTCAAAGAATACTATCAGAATAGCAAACAGTTTGGATCCTGATGAGACGCCACGTTCTGTGGCGTCTCATCTGGAACCAAACTGTTTGCAAAGGCCTTCAAAATTCGGTTCCCGCACTGAAAGGTATAAATAGTTAAAAGTATTTGGCTGATCATGTTACAAATCCTGTTTTATATTGTCATTTGTGTTGGGTATTTTTGCCAATAAATAACAATTTCAGTTTACATGTTTTGCTATTTAATCAGGGGTAAATTTTTTCTTTGCCAATCAAAAACAATGAACAAGTAGTAACACTTGGACAAACAACGAAACAAATAGCATCTTAGTAGGTACTAGGGTTAAAAAATTCACAAGGAGGAATTAAATTACATTCAAGTTCAACAAAATGTCAAATGGTAATTATATGCACTGAAGACAATATGTTAACTGATGGATACGAACAGAGATTTACATAACATGTACACATATAATTAATGAGTGACATGTTAACATTAAAACAATTATTGAACCATCAAAAATATTGTTTTATCTGTTCTGAAAAGGTCATATCTGCATGAACTGTTAATCATTAATCCGTGAATTAACTAAACAAAACAAATGTAAAATTTGGGCACATATGCCAAAAATAATAATCTTGTAAGTTTACATGTGTGGATATAACCTTTATGAGAAGCTGACATTGGTTCCAACATATAACACAACTGGAATATGGGAAAAAGAAATATTTCAAATTACCGATCCAAGCCTTTTCTGTGGATGGAAAGATGAGAGCATAGAGCACAGTCGTAAGTTTACAACATGAATTTGTATGAATGAGAATGCACATGTAACATTTTGATATAAATGTATAAACACATGTAACTATGTTGAAATTGTAACAATGAATGATGTCAATGAAGAAACTACATTATCTACAAGTTAATGTTAATGTTTGAATGAGGATTTTAATGCTTATTAGTTGATTTTCTAAAATGTTGACTCAGAGTTAAAGCGTTTGACGTTATTGCCTTTTCCAGTGCATTTAATAAGCACAGGTTCAATTTTATTGTCCCAGATTAGCCTGTGTAGTTCACACAGGCTAATCAGAGACGACACTTTCCCCCTTAACTGAATTTTTGCTAAGAAGAGACTTCCTTTAAACCAAAAAATACAAGAGAGCGGAAAGTGTTTTCCCTGATTAGCCTGTGCAGACTGCACAGGCTAATCTGGGACTACACTTTCTGCTCATGCATTAAACCCTGTTTTTCCAGAGCGAGGCTCATGAGACGTCTGCCATACCTAGTGAAAGGTTCTCAGTGATAAAGGTGTTGGTTCCCAGCAGTTTGCAGGACAACTCTTTCAGGACCATCGTCTTCTCCGCTAGTTCTGTCCCATTGATAAAACCTGAAGCACACAAATATTGATTACACCATGTATCAATAAAAAGCCCAAAAATGCATCAGGTTAGGTCTCAGCATGTTTAATAAGTAAGCAACAAAACAGAAATTGCTCACAGCATGTGACTGCATTAATGCTGCAAGGAGTAGTGAAATTGGATAGCTTGTTTTTGTACAAATTGATGCCCTTTTAAAGTTGTGCATATACATTGATGCAATAATACAAAGATCCCTGAACATATCATATTCCACACACAAATATTCAGATATCACAAACCTTCAATTAATTTGATTGGGAAGTGATATGCATAACAACAAACCACTGATCAACCTTACTGCATCAAACAGAAAACTACGGAAGAACAGTATTTTACCCTTTGAGCGCTGGAACCGGATTTTGAAGGCCTTTGCAAACAGTTTGGATCCAGATGAGACGCCACAGAACGTGGCGTCTCATCAGGATCCAAACTGTTTGCTATTCTGATAGTATTCTTTGAAAAAAAATCAAAGAAATGCTAATTTTAGAAATTCAGCAGACGAGATTTTAGCAGACTACAAATTTCCCAGCATGCAAAGGGTTAAACATAATTATAGATCATACACAAAAATCCATAATTGAGCCTTGCTCTGGAAAAACTGGCTGAATGCATGTGTGTAAAGTGTTGTCCCAGATAAGCCTCTGTATTCCAACAGGCTTATAAGCGATGACACTTTCGGACTAAATTGGATTTTTGCAAAGAACTGAATAGATTTCATATAAACACAAAATACCATAAAAGAGGAAAGTGTCATCCCTGATTCACCTGTGCTGACTTCACAGGCTATTCTGGGACGACACTTTACGCACTTGCATTAAGCCCCGTTTTTCTGAATGTGGATCAATTCTTTATTTTCAAAAAAGTCTACATTCTCACCTTGGCTAAACAGCATGACCTCTAGACAAAGCCTCAGGTCTGGCCTGGCCACGGACACCACCCTAAACTGACTGATAACGTAGTCTGGCAGGGTGGCAGTCACCGCCGGGAATATCATCAGCTTGTCAGGGTTGGTCGCCGTGACGGGCATAGAGCTGTCGACCAGAGCGAAGCAAGCTCCCAGAGGATTCAGCTGAATATCGTCCGACTGCAGATGCACGGCGGCCTTTCCCGCCCTGAGTGCATCCATGACAGTGGACATGAGCTGAGCAAACACACTGAGCACTGAAGGGTCGAGGCAGTTGAGGTTGTTGAAGGTCACCCAGCAGCCAGTTGAGGCCATGCCGCGGAAGATGTCCTGCAGTCCGCAGTAGTCTATGGACTTGGTGCAGTTGAACTTGTACATCGCGTGGCCAAAACTGTGACTCAGCTCTTGGACCAACTCAAACTTGCCAGCGTCCTGTGTGGCAATATAGAACAAAATACAACAAGGCTTTGACGGTATTGCACCCAAAACTGGACTCCCCTACCGATCGGCTGAAAAACCTTTTATGCATTACCAAGCAGATTGCCATTTATCTGTACACTTGTAATATTTCACAATATGATCCAATGGTCATTAAGCCCAGCAATATTAACCTTTGTTTAATAAATTCACCCGACTCATTGACCTCTTTTAAAAAAAGGTTGTGTATATAGTACTGTCACATTACTGTTCATGTGTATACTAAGTTTCATGATTATATCTTCTGTACCTTAAGAAAAATTGCCAAGTAGTAAAAGCAGTTCAAAACACAAGCTTTAGGATAAATGTAAGCATGGACGAACTTAAAAGTGAAATATTTAATGCCTCCTTTTTTGTCTGGGTATAAGTACAAAAGTTGCACAACACCAATAAACTATTTAACCATATTAAATAAAAACAATTTGAATAATGATAAGAATAAATGACAAATTCTTCTTACAATACTATTGTTACAAATATGTTTATATACACCATTCAAGTGCATGTTCATGATCTGTTATGTACATAGCATGCATGTATGTAATACAATAAAGAGAAAATAAAAAATAACAAAAAAAGAGTAAGAAAATTCTACTTACAATAGGTCCTACACATAGTGTTCCCATGTATGAGTTGACACCCTGTATGAGAGACACAAACGAGCGCTCTGTGAGTGGCGTGATTACCTCCCTTGAGCTGGATCCCAGGTACTCATAGCCGTACTCCATCTCAACATCCAGGCACTGCAAGCGAATATATATGAGTCTAGTTGTGGGAAAATGGAGCTTAATGCATGTGCCTAAAGTGTTGTCCAGATTAGCCTGTGAAGTCTGCACGGGCTAACTAGGGACGACACTTTCTGATTTATTGAAGTTTTTGTTTAAAGGAAGTCTCTTTGAAACAAAAATCCAGTCGAGGTGAAAAGTGTCGTTCCTGATTAGCCTGTGCAAACTGCACAGGCTAATCTGGGACAGCACTTTACGCACATGCGTTAAGCCCAATTCTCCTATGAATATTTTAATTATAATATATACAAAGACACAACGCTTATTTTCAGGGAAAACTTAAGTAGTTTTCTGATGTTCATAATATTCCTAAAACCTCTGGCAGTAATAACATCCATTTTCAAGAGCCAAGTCAATATGGTGCAAAGAAAGACCCAAATACATAAATCTAAACAGAAACAATTAAATACCAAGCAAAAATCATAAAACTATATGTGTTATATATGAATGCATGATAACAAATATGTTTATATACACCCTTCAAGTTCATGCCATGTATATAACATGCATGTATGTTTTACTATTTGGTTAAAATGACATTTTGCACAAAAATAATATAAAAATCAACCCCCCCCCCCATACCTTGATCTTCACTGCCCTGCTCTCCTTGTTGAAGCGATACTGCAGGTGTGATCTCCACTCGAGGCTGGTGATCGGAGACGGGGACTCCAGCGAGAGCAACAGCTCCACGTAGTCCCTCAAGTGGGCCAGTAGCGCCAGCAGGCACGACAGCTTGTGGATCTGGCTCGGGAACAGCATCAGCCTCATTTCGCTGACCTCCAACTTGGCGGCCGCTGCCTCGACCTCCTTGGCGGCAAGCTGTTCCCCCTTCTTCATGGTAGGCATGGACATGGCCGCCAGGTTCATGGTGTCTATGGGCTCCATTGTTGTGGGCTCAACTAGGGCTGGAATAAAGATGGGAAAATTGAGGGTTCACGATGGAAACGTTCATATATGAGCTGCATTCTTGGAAAACTGGGTTAATGCATGTGCGTAAAAGTGTCGTCCAAGATAAGCCTGTGCAATCCACACAGGCTAATCAGGGACGACACTTTCCATTTTGATGGATTTTTGTTTGTTTGAAGGAAGTATCTTCTTAACAAAAATCCAGTTTAGGCGGAAAGTGTAGTCCCTGATTAGCCTGTGCGGACTGCACAGGCTGATCTGAGACGACACTTTATGCACATGCATTAAACCCCATTGTCCAAGAGCAAGGCTCATATGATATGCACATTTGAAGCATAAAGAATAGTTTCACTCCTACCGTTAATCTGGCCCTCAACCCATGCAATAAATATGAATTCAAACTTGAGTTAAATACTGGTATTCTAAATAACCACTTGATTTTTTGTCATTAAAATGATTCAGTTTTAAAGAAAAATACGTCCAGCATTTGAATTCATACAGGCTACAAATGTTGATAATGTCCTTAACAGAATTGTCTACATGAAGAATAATGTAGATAGAGGTGATTAATGCCAAAGTTGACTCAAAATGAAAGCAATTCTTGAATATTCCAATTTAAAGAATATTCTTTATCTTCATACTAAAGTCTTAGAATGGTTTGGTCAATACAACCACAGTACTCACATTCATGTCCCTCCTCAGGGATGGGTGAGTGGGTAGTGTCCAGTCCAGCGATATCAAACATGGAGTCCTTCCTAGAGTCCCCCAGGGAGGGGGCCTTACTGCTCCTCACGCCTGTACCCGCCCCCGCCAGGGAGTTTGTATCTTCCAGGAGGTCCGACTCGTCGCCTTTCCGCTTTTTCTTCTTGGCTTTCTTCTCCTTGTCACCCTCCATGCCTTTCAGCAGGATCGTTGTGGCCCTGATGCTCTCGTTGATCTTCTTGAGAACTCCCTGAAATGCAGAGTGGGGTCACTGAAGTATATGAGCCTTGCTCTGGTAAAATGGGGCTTTATGCATGTGCGTAAACTGTCGCTAAACAGGGACAACCCTTTCCACCTTAACAGAAATTTCACTTAGAAGAGACTTCCTTTAAGGAAAAATATAATAAAAGCGGTGTCATCCCTGAATAGCCTGTGTGGACTACACAGGCTAATCAGGGATGACACTTTCCGCTCTTATCATATTCTGGGAGTACACTTTACGCGCATGCATTAAACCCTGTTTTTCCACAGCGCTGAACATATCCATTCCTGTCACAAGATAAGTTACCATCTTAATTGTAATTTTTCAGGTACAAAAATATTGTATTTGTGTGTTTTCATAATGAAAATGCTACAGCATCATTATGCAATGATATTAATATATATAATATCAGAAGAAGATCTTTTTAAACATACACTATAACCCTTATGAAATTATAAGTTAAGTTTTGATATATTTACATAAATAACATACCATATCCAATAAAGCAATATAGTGTAGTGATTATTGTGTCTGCCTTGCAAACGGGAGGTCTCGGGTTCGATTGGAAAGCATTCTCAAGATCTTTTCAAAGATACCTAGTACTGTTTCTCTCCCAGAAAATAGACTCATGAGTGTCTATATTAACCCTTTGCATGCTGGGAAATTTGTCGTCTGATGAAATGTCGTCTGCTGAATTTCTAAAATTAGCATTTTCTTCGAATTTTTTTCAAAGAATACTATCAGAGTAGCAAACAGTTTGGATCCTGATGAGACGCCACGTTCTGTGGCGTTTCATCTGGATCCAAACTGTTTGCAAAGGCCTTCAAAATCCGGTTCCAGCGCTCAAAGGGTTAAACACATAGGTTTAAACAAGAATATCAAATCTTAAAAACAACATGCCTTGCACATTGAATGTAAAAATGAACACCCAGTAATTTCCCTATACCCTCAAAAGTTGAAGGTAAATATGGATGCCCAGTAATTTCCCCCTACCCTCAATGGCTCGTCCTTCCCCTGTCCAAACTCCTGCAAAGCTGTCTCAACTTGCTCCAACATCTGTACATGGGTCGCCAGGTACACAATCTCGGTCACATGATCTAGGGTCCACGACCTCCGAGGGTCAGCATCGGGGTCGCCAGCAAACAGTTGCTCGGCAACAGACGCAGGTCGGCTAGTGTCCCTGGGCTCCTTGACCTTTGGAAGACCCTTGCTGTCAAGGCTACCCGCCAAACTGCCCCCTAGGCTGCCTGTTCTGCTGTTTCGACCTGGGTTTGCGAGGAAAATTATAAAGTGATGGTAATTACTTGAAAGTTTCTTGACAATATACTCAAAGTAAAATCACACTTGAATATGGTAAGTTCACACAAATAACCAGTAGTTGAACATATATTTCGGTAGAAAATAATAGCTGAGGATTACATATTGAAATTGATTTATTTAAATTTTTTGGTCCAGCTTTTGTTTGTCTTGGGGTTTTGACAAAAATAAATAAATAAATCAATTTGATTATTAACTATTAGCTATTATATACTACTAAAATATACACCCACAATTGGTTAACTTAATCCTTAATTTAAAATGTCACAAGTGATCAATTAATGCCTGGTTCTCTTATCTTTAGTCATTCTAAATTTAGTTGCTTAATGTAAAAACTCAGAACAAGATGGTAAACCTCTTTTTGTCGCAGACTTGGATTCCTGGACAGGCACTGTGACTTTCCTCGACCCAGCGCTGCGTATCGTGCGAGTTTTCTGCGCGGGTTTCTCGACGCCCATGGCTGTGGCCATTTGGAACTGCAGCGCCCCCTTCAGGCCTTGCAGGAAACTAGTCAGCCATGTCTCAATCTGACCCTCACATGCCACAGGCTGTAAGCAAGCAACAGGGGATAATGATAGGGCATTAAAAAATAGTTAATGTCAAAGAAAGCAGAAACTATTGCTCTACTGTTAGAAAATAAAAATGTGACCCCAGTTAATCTCACTGGATACAGAAATGAATGCTGGGTAACCAACATGATGTAAAAACAACATAGAAACTATAAAAATTAATATATCCTCCACCCCCCACCCACCCCAACACATGCGCACACACACAGGGACTTGATGAGCACTATATAAATTTTCACCAATATTCCAACAGGGGCACAAAAAGTACGTCAATTTAATAATTGTAATAAATTATGTAGAGAAACAGAATTTTTTGTATAAAATGGATGCAGCCTTTCACTGCAAAAATGACCACGACCCAACTTTACCTTAGTTCATTCCACTTCAGGCTACCCCACTCTCCAAATATCAAGTGTGAAAATGTTATATCTGCTTAACATGTTCAATTTCACATATAATAGTTTTGCACTGAACACTGGGAAAACTGGGCTTAATTCATGTGAGTAAAGTGTCATGACAGATTGGCCTGTGCAGTCCACACAGGCTAACCAGGGACAACACTTTCGGCTTGTATGGAACTTTGCATTTATAGGAAGCCTCTTCCAAACAAAAACCCAGTCTAGGGAAAAATTGTCGTCCCTGATTAGCTTGTGCAGACTGCACAGGCTAATCTGGGACGAGACTTTAGGCACATGCATGTAGCCCAGTTTTCCCCGAGTGAGACTCATATAGAACTTGATGCTACCTGTTGGAACTCCAGTCTCTCCCCAAGGGCGCTGTTGACACCGGTGATGATGAAGTTGCAGCGCTCGTAGTCCTCTGCCTCCTCGTAGATCAGACTGCCGATGTTCTCAAACAGCTTGCTGATGTACATGTTCACCTGACTCAGGTCATACCCTGCAGAAATATGTGTATAAATAACGGTCGAACCAATGGTAGCAACAACGTGATGTACATGTTCACGTGACTGAGGTCGTACGCTGCAAAAATACGAGACTCATTATGGGAAAACCTGGCTTAATGCATGTGCGTAAAGTGTTGTTCCATATTAGCCTGTGCAGTCCGCAAATATTTGCCAATCAGGGATGACACATTCCGCCTAAACTGGACTTTTGTTTAGAAGAGACTTTATTTAACAAATAATTCCATAAAAGCGGGAAGTAGCATTCCTGATAAGCCATTGGGGAGTGCACAGACTAATCTTGGAGGACACTTTACACACATGCATTATGCCCAGTTTTCCCAGAAAGAGGCTTATATGTGCATAAATAATGGTCTAACCAGTGGTCTGAGCAAATTGCATTATTTTAAACAACCCCCTTCGTAACATGACCATCTGCTATTCCTCCCAATGTAATGTTTTTAAATTTAGGAAATTAGGCCGCCATGCATGGTTTTAATTTATATTGGTTGTAATCATGGTTCATCTCATCTTTAAACAATATGTTTTTCAGAAACTAATATTTCTGCTAGTAGCCCTGAATATTTTAAAACAGAAACTCACTTAAATAGTGCCTAAAAAAACATGACAAAAGAAAACGAAACTAAAGCTCATACTGTTAAATCATTTGTATTCATCTGCACGAAATTCACATTTTAAAATGACTTTTTTGTGGACATATAATTTTGTGAATTTCTAATCTGGAAAAAAAAGAGCCATTTGCGTCAATCATTTTCAGATGTGTTTGTGTTGAACTCATGGATCAGTCAATCCAAGAAATCACAACAACAAAAATGTCCCACGAATCGGAATAATAATAATGATTTTATAGTATTTCTCACCATTGCAGACGATATGTAGAACGTCCTCCATGGACAGGAAGTAGAAGCGTGGGAAAATCTGCCTGCGGCGCTCCAGGTGGTTCAGAAGGGACTTGCGACAGTGCTCCAGGCTGTGGTTCATGTGCTCAAGGATAGTCAGGATATCTGCAGCAGACGCATTGAAACATAGCGTTAATGTTTGGTTGAATATATGAGCCTAGTTCTATGAAACTATGAGTCTGTCACCCTAAGATCACCTGGAGGAGATCCTGAGAGGAAGAAATCATGAACTGTAACCTGTCATGGGGAAGGCTTAAGAAAACTGCCCAGAACAGAGTATGCTGGTAGGAACACAAGGGACTAAGTCAAGTAAAACTGGGCTAAATGCATGTGCGTAAAGTGTTTTCGCAGATGAGCCTGTGCAGTCGGCACAGGCTTATCTGGCATGAGACTTTCCGCCCAAACTGGTTTTTTGCCAAGAACAAACTTCCTTTAAATGAAAAATTCCATTAAAGCAGGAAGTGTTGTCCCTGCATGATAAGCCTGTGTACACTGCACAAGATAATCTGGGATGACCCTTGACACACATGCTCCATAAAAGTTAAAGAATTATCCCTGATTAGCCAGTGTGCACTGCACAGGCTAATCTTGGATGACACTTTACACACATGCATTTAGCCCAGTTTTTCCGAAACGAGGCTCATTTGGTTAATTGATTGACATTTTTAGCTTAGTAATTAAGCGATGGTGCTGCAAGAATGTTCAACAGGTATTCAGTAAATGCTGAATTGAAAGTATTCTGCATCATTTAAAAAATGTATGCAGTCACATAGCATGTCTGAATACACTTAGCTAGGCTGTGTATTTGCTCACTTTTTATGTCCCCCAGTCTATACTGGAAGACATATTGTTTTGCCCTGTCCGTTTGTTTGTTGGTTTGCAAAAACTTTAACATTTGGCCATAACTTTTGCAATATTGAAGATAGCAACTTGATATTTGGCATGCATGTGTATCTCATGGAGCTGCACATTTTGAGTGGTGAAAGGTCAAGGTCAAGGTCATCTTTCAAGGTCAAATATATGGGTCAAAATCGCATAAAAGGGGACATAGTGTTTCACAAACACATTACTTGTTCCTTTTACTTTTGTTCAAAAGCATGACAGTAAGTTTGTTGTTGTACAGTACATTTAATGTAGTTTATATCTCCCATGGTCATAGAAAACTGTCATGTTCACTCATGACTGTGCCAATCATGACAAAATATTTTGAATGCCACAGATAAATAACAAAGGAGCATTGCATAGCGGGTGCCAACGCTTGGCTGGGGGTGTTTGGATTTTGTTTTTTTTACTTTGACCTTGAAGGATGACCTTGACCTTTTCACCACTCAAAATGTGCAGGTCCATGAGATACACATGAAAAAAAAAATGAAAAAAAAAGTTTTTTTGGCCTTTGACCTTGAAGGATGACCTTGACCTTTCACCACTCAAAATGTGCAGCTTCATGAGATACACAGGCATGCCAAATATCAAGTTGCTATCTTCAATATTGCAAAAGTTATGGCCAATGTTAAAGTTTTCGGACGCCGCGGACGGCAGACGAGCTGGCTATGACAATACCTCGGGTTTTCTTCAAAAACAGCCAAGCTAAAAAACAACAAGCAAATTCATTGAATTGATATCCCAGCCAAATAAATTTTGTTTATGGATGGATGCAGAACTAAAAGAAACAAAGGGCAATAACCCTTATTTAAGAAAGCGTAGGGTTATGGTTCTTGATAATGGCACTTTTCCTCATTTATATCTATACATCCATGAAGTTTCATGTTGAAATCTTTTATTGTTTCTGAGATACATCATACAAAAAAACAACAAAGGCAATGACGCTTAATTGAGAAAGTGTAGGGTTATGGTTCTTGTGCATGGCGCTTCTCAACATTATAGTAATAGTATAGTAATATTACAGCAATACCAACAAATATTTTCTACATAAAAAGAAGTTCCCATACTCTTCCTTGAGCAGCACTGAAGGACATTTGGGTTCTTCTCTGTGGCCCTCATCAGAAGCTTGAAGTCCCTGTTGGCCACTGCAAACCGGTTGGCATCATGGGGCAAGGCAGTTCTAACATCGGCACTGGAGTACACCTGAGAGTGGAGAACACTTAGATTTAAAATCTTACAAAAACTGAAAAAGAATTTTCAAGGCATGTGGCCTTTATCACTATTATTGCACATGCACATCTTCATATCATAAGAAACAATTCCTGCAAGTTTGAATGTTGTATGTTGGAAAGTGTATGAGATGGTGCGCAGACAAGTTTGTGTCAATTTTAAGTTGAACAAGATGTGTTTGTGAAACACTATGTCCCCTTTTGAGCGATTTTGACCCATAAATTTGACCTTTGACCTTGAAAAATGACCTTGACCTTTCACCACTCAAAATGTGCAGCTCCATGAGATACACATGCATGCAAAATATGAAGTTGCTATCTTCAATATTGCCAAAGTTATGATTTTGACCCATATATTTGACCTTTGACTTTGAAGGATGACCTTGACCTTTCACCACTCAAAATGTGGAGCAACATGAGATACACATGCAGGCCAATATCAAGTTGCTATTTTCAATATTGCAAAAGTTATGGCCAATGTTAAAGTTTGAGCGATTTTGACCCATATATTTGACCTTTGACCTTGAAGGTTGACCTTGACCTTTCACCACTCAAAATGTGCAGCTCCATGAGATACACATGCATGCCAAAAATCAAGTTGAAATCTTCAATATTGCAAAAGTTATGGCCAATGTTAAAGTTTGTGCAAACCAACAAACCAACAAAGCAACAAACAGACAGGGCAAAAACAATATGTCCCCCAGTATAGACTGGGGGACATAAAAAGGGGCATAACTTTTGTAATTAATAACGAAGGATGATAAAAATTGCACAGGCACAACTTCATATTATAATGAACAATGGCTGCAGGTGTGAATTTAGTATGTTGAAAATAGTAGGAGAACGTGCAGAGACAAGTTTGTGTCAATTCTAAGATGCAAAAGGTGCATAACTTTTGTAATTTGTAACAAAGGATGATAATAATCTCATCTGCACAACTTCATATTATGAGGAACAAACCCTGCAAGTTTCATAGTTGTACATTGTAAAGTGTTACAGAAAACCTGGACACAAGTTCATGTCTGAGGACAGACAGATAGACTGACAGATGGACAGACGGATGTTCATGGAGATTCCAGAATACTCCCCTTTCCTTTTACTGAGGGGGGAGGGGATTATAATTAAAACAATTTTATCTTTGCAAATTTAAGGTAAAAAAAATAATAATAGGCATAGGCCATATCAAAGTGCCAAATAGCAATGACAAAAGCCCTGGTCATTTCCCCGCCCACCTCCTCTAGTTCCACCCATTTCTCCTGCACTTCAAGCCACGTTGACAGCACCGCCTCGATGGTCTGTAGTCGCTTCTGCCACTTGACGACCTCATCTACGAAATTGCCTGCGGCAGTGTTGCCCTGTAAGGCCTGCAGGGTCACCTGGTGACCTTCAAGCTCCTCGAAGATGGGATCAGTGTAGGCCAGAAGCACATGGTGACCAGTTTCCTGTAAAGCGGGAATTATGGGTAAATTATGGTATTGAAGGTTTTGTGGGCATGAAAGTGATCAACTTATTGAGCCACGTTCTGGGAAAACTGGTCTTAATGCATGTGCGTGAAGTGTCATCCCACATTTACCTATGCAGTCCGCACAGGCTAATCAAGGACGAAACGTTCCGCTTGTAGGGTATCTGTCCTTTATAAGGCAGTCTCTTCTTTGAGAGAATTGAGCTTAGGTGGAAAGTGTCCTCCCAGATTAGCCTGTGTGGGCTGCACAGGCTAATCTGGGATGACACTTTACGCACATGAATTAAGAACAGTATTCGTAGAATGAGGCCTAGTTGATTGATTTAAGAACTTATTGTTTCATTCTGCATTTGCTTGTTATATATAAATAAGTTGATTTTCTGTGCATATTACAAACACAGAGGAAAGACAGTAAACCCAATAAAGACATGAGAAGAGCACAATAAAGAAAATTGGTTAAAACATTTTATGAAAAAGCGCCCCAGCCAAATAATTATGTTGGTGAAAAATAGGGTAATGTTTCCCAAAGGTGTAAACTAAAAATAAAATAAACAAATGCTAAGTAATGTTTATCAAATTAAAATCCAGGATTCCAAAGTGTCTAACTAATACCAGGGGCATGCAAGACAAGTTTGGTCAGTACACAACAAGAAAATCACATAACACTAGCCTATTGCTCAAACCATTATGGGTATATGTGCTATTATTGCACCGCTGAATGATAATTCATGCTTCAAATAGGCTGAGTATATAATAATAATTCATGGCTACAAAGTTGCTATTACACTACACTGAAGTATCAAAAAAACATACATATAAGATGTACAATATATTTACAAACGTATGTTTTGTCAACTTATGAATCACAGGTGCCCATATATGAATGTGAGTTATAGATTAAACACTTAATAACACAATCTTGGCGGGAATGAGATTTTTTTAATCTGACAACACTTGTCACGAATGTCTGACACAATTTACATGTTTTGAACAGTAAATTTCTTCACCTAAATAAATAAGTATAAGGCACTGGTTTAATGCGTTAATAATTACTATTGTATGTAATACTCAAATCAATTAAATGAATTATTTTTAAGTTGTGCACTTGCTGGATTGTTGTTGATTTTGCTTTAACCATAGATTGTTGTATTTTTATAATCAAAATTATATACATTAGTTGAACTAAATTGGGTTATCACATATTGTTGGAGTCAGTAAACAGTAATTAGAAGTAAATGGGTTTCTACTTGCTATATAAATGTCAACATATATTTAATAATCAAAATATGTTTGTTAACACAACAGAATACTAATTTATACATAAGGCAAGTTTACCATATAATTTCCAGAAAAATATACATGAAAAAACAAAATAGGGAGGGGAAGTCAGAAACTGCATACAAATCTTTGTGATAAATTACCTGCAGTAAAGCTTTGGTCTGGAACGAATGTTATAATCATATAAAGAACATATGAACATGAATATTGCGCAAACAATTAGTTATCAAACTGATTAATAATGCAACTGGTTACTTACGAGTGTACACAGATTGTATATTCTACGCTGTAAAACATTCCAATGTTCTAGGATTGTCATTAGAAATGGTAATTAATTCTTTGATATGTAAGGCCAATTCCTCTGAGTTTGATCCTCTATTTTCTAATTTATCAGATTCCAGTAGCTATGGTGTATATGAGCAGATGAAAACAGCTGACAAGTCCACATATTGACCAAGTATACACAATGAAATTTTATTCAACCATTTAGCTTTTGCTATCAATTAACTGAATATATTTTGATCATAGTTTGGATTATTTTAAATCAAATGAAATTTATTTTGAATTTCAGCAAATATACTGTTTAAATGCTAAGAAAATCAAGCAGTGAATTCTTTTATCAATGTTCCTTCTATTTAATTATACCAAAATGTAAACACTACCAAACCAACTGCACTGTCTTCTTATATACCAACCCCCATAAAATGTACACAATTTGCCCCTAGAGAGACAGAAGGAGCTGTCACTTATACTTGATTCTTGCTCCTGAAAAACGGGATTTAATGCCTGTGTGTAAAGTGTCATCCCATATTAGCCTCTGCAGTCCAATTAGGCTTATCTGGGACGACAATCTCTGCCTAGACTGGATTTTTGTTTACAAGAAACTTCCTTTTAATAAAAAATGCCATAAAGCGGAAAGTTGCATCCCTGATTAGCCTGTGCGGACTGCACACACTAATATGGAACAACACTTTATGCACATGCATTAAGCCCCATTTTTCCAAGAGCGAGCTCATTTACACATTTGCTGATAGGACCATGTGGTTTTCTTATGACAACAACAAACAACACATAGATCACAAACATTAACCTGATTTACTGAACTCTATCAGAATAAATGACTTGCAGGAGATGTTCCTGATACCAGTCTCACTCTTGGAAAATGGGCCTTAATGCATGTTGCCCAAGATTAGCCTGTGCAGTCTGCAGGGACAACACTTTCCACTTTTCAGGACCTCTTCCAGGAAGTCTCTTTAAACCAAAACTCCAATTAGGTGGAAAGAGTCCTCCATGATCAGCCTGTGCGGACTAATCTGGGACGACACTTAACACACATCCATTAAGCACCAATTTCCCAGAAAATCCCATATGTTCATGCATTAAAGTCAGAATCAGGTCAATGTTTGCTGGATACAAACTAAAATCCTATACTTACATCTCCCAGGTTGAGAAGGGAAGCTGGTAGAGAGGCCATGCTGCTCCGCTTGTTCTTGCTGTGGGAGCTCTGGTTCGAGACCCGACTTGTTGTGCGGGCCTGGCTCCTACTCGGCGCCGCCCGTTGACCTTGACCTTCAGCCTCACTCTGGGACACCTCACTCCGATTGTCCTACAAAATAATGGTCATGATCTGAATTAAAGACGTATGTGATTATTAAAATAATTGAAATTTTAGTAAATGCCAGTGTTTGCAACGAAACTAATAAAACTAATAAAACAACAACATGAACCAATTCCAGAAGATTTAAAGTATTACACCTTTTTTGGTCACATGTTGTTTTCTAAGTTAAAGGAATTAAAAACACTTATTCCACTATTCTTTTCACTTTGAAGTTTGGTGCAATTAAAAACTAAATAAACAAATTAAATATTAAATTGAAAGATTTAATATTTAAACATGTCATTGACATTTTTGTTGTTATATATATAGAGATTTTTACTATGCTATATGTAAAGTTATGATGTTCAATATCAACCTACATGTACAGGGACGTCGCCAGAGTTCTCAATCTTGCTGCGGATGTGCACCTGGAACTTGAACACCTTGCTGAGCCAGACCTCCTCGTAATTCTTCAGTGACTGCTCAATAGACAGGTCCTTCACGGCACGCTGCACTATGGCACGCACATCATCCACATGTTCTGAAGAAATATGAGTATCGCTCTGGGAAACGGAGTTTAATGCATGTGCGTAAAGTGTCATCCCAGATTAGCCTGTGCAGTTCAGGGATGACACTTTCCGCTTTTATGGTATTTTTTGTTTAAAGGAAGTCTCTTCTTAGCAAATATCCACTTAAGGCGGAAAGTGTCGTCCCTGATTAGCCTGTGCAGACTGCACAGGCTGATCTGAGACAACACTTTATGCACTTGCATGAAACCACGTATTGAATAATGATATTAAGGGACTGCTCTATAGACAGGTCCTTCACGGCGCGCTGCACTATGGCACGCACATCATCCACATGCTCTGAAGACAGCCAGCGGGAATTCAAATGTATAGCATTTGGGGATAGTTAAAATGGCTATATGCAACCAGCATAAAACCAGACCAGCCTGCATGTAACTCGCAGTCTGTTCAGGTTTTATGCTGTTTGCTGCTCACCAGTATCTTAAGAGTTGGAAATGAAGCCTTTATAACTTGAATCTAGTAAGAAAGGTCTTAAATTTAAGGGACAACAAACACATCAAAGTGCAAATCTGAGTGGTAAAGGGTTAAAGCTGAGTAAAAAATATGTACAATGAAATCATTCAGATGTCCTTTCTACTGACTCAAACAATATGTAAAGTTTATAGGCAAAAGTTAAGTTTTGTCACAAAATGGATGATTGTAAAGTGTGATATTGTTGTCAAAGAGATTTGTCAAGTAAACAAAAGATGTGTTTGTCAGAAACACAATGCCCCCTTTTGAGCGATTTTGACCCATATATTTGATTTTTGACCTTGAAGGATGACCTCGACCTTTCACCACTCAAAATGTGCAGCTCCATGAGATGCATGTTCATGCCAAATATCAAGTTGCTATCTTCAATATTGCAAAAGTTATGACCAAAGTTAAAGTTTTAAGACAGACAGACAGAGTCACAGACAGAATGACAGACAGAATGACAGACGGGCCAAAAACAATATACCCCCTCTTCTTTGAAGAAGGGGGCATAAAAATTGAATTGAGGATATCGAAGTGTGAAATTCTTGTATCTGCTTAGCATTTCACAATCATATCCCATAGTTAAACACTTAGCAGTCAGCACAGGCTAATCAGGGATGACACATTCTGCCTAAACTGGATTTTTGCTAAGAAGTGACTTCCTTAAGACAAAAAAATCCATAAAAGCGTTAAGTGTTGTCTCTGATCAGCCTGTGCAGACTGCAAAGGCTTATCTGGGACAACACTTTACGCACATGCACTCAGCCCAGTTTTCCCACAACGCTGCTCATACCATCACCAGGCCCTTGATTTTAATCATGGCACATGACCAAAACAACAAAAATTGCTATTAAAGTTATGCACTTAGAAAAAAGTGAGAGCACATACGTTGAATGGATATCTCCCGCCAATTTCAAAACTTGTGACATACGGAATAATGGACAGACACCAATTCTATATCCCTGCGCCTTTGGCGGGGGATAATAAGGTCAGAAAAAAGTGAGCACATACGTTGAAGGCCCAGACTAAGCAGTTCCCCGAGGGTCATTCTCTTTAGCGTGTCATTGTCAATCTGCACGACCTCTCCCGTGACCCTCACGAGCTGCTTCCAGTGGCGCGTCCTCATGGCAGGGTTACTGAGGTCGTCAATCAGTGGCAGACAAGCCTGCAACAGTGACCAGTGGGTTGGATACTTAAATAGGTTGCTTGACAAGAGGTATATATATATTTTTTTATTTGAAGACATTTTATTTGATGTATCGTTGGGCATCAATCAAGGGCAGAAAACTGTGTGCCGCGTATTTCCTACCTGTATGTTGGTGATGCTCTCATGCAGGCCCATGTAGATGTCCCAGGTGAACACGTCCTCCGGCAGACCCCGTACAATCTCCAGCTGCTTGTTTGTCTCCTCGCGCAGGAACTTTGTGTTCATCTTCTGCCAGCGATTGCGCTTCCAATCGTCCTGCTGGTCGTCTATCACTCTGCAACGCACATTAGAGATATGTAAGAGGTCCAGTTATGGTACGGTGTGGTACTGTGAGTACGGGTTTACAGGACTTTGAGGGTCTGGCACTTGGGCCGGTGTGATGAGAGCAGGCTCTCATCCAGGCAACACATACCTGTCCCTCTAACCCTCAAATTTATATTTGAGCCTCACTCTGGGAGAATGGGGCTTAATGCAATAAAGTGTCGTCCCTGACTAGCCTCTGTGGACTGCACAGGCTTATCTGGGATGACACTTTAGACACATGCATTTAAAGGTACATTGAATATCCATAAGTAAGATAACAACAATGCTCTATATAATGAATAATATGAGCCGCGCTCTTGGAAAACGGGTTTAATGCATGCTCCTAAAGTGCCGTCCCAGATTAGCCTCTGCAGTCCATACAGGCTAATCAGGGACGACATTTTTCTGCTTAATAGGATTGTTGCTAAGAAGAGACTTTTTTTAAAGGAAAAATATCATAAAAGCAGAAAGTGTTGTCCCTGATAAGCCTGTGCAGACTGCACAGGGTAATCTTGGACAACACTTTACGCACATGCATTTAGCCACGATTTCCTTGAGCTCCACTCATATTGAGTTATTATAGCATAGGTTTGCAGTAAGCAATCATTTTAAATTGCAGAACATCTATAAACTCCTTTTGTCAGATTTTAAAATCAATACGTGAGCTTTTTAGATTAAACCTATTAATTTTAGCTTGATTGCATAAAAAGCTGTGGCCTTGTAGGGTCATTGTGGCATCATATCAACTATTCCGAAGCCACAATTAGTATAGTCATGAAATCAGAAGTTATATTTGAATTAACATAAATGAGCATTTCATATGTATTATATAGTAAACTATATATAACTTCCTTATAAAATGTATAGTCATGAAATCAGAAGTTAAATTTGAATTAACATAAATGAGCATTTCATACGTATTATATGGTAAACTATATATAACTTCCTTATAAAACCCTTTTAACAAAGAAAAATACCAGTAAATTAATTGATTTTTTTTTTACTAACAAAGTTATGAAATAGAATAGATTTTTACCTGACAGTTTCCCAGACTTGCTTCAAATTGTTCAATTCATGTCTGCATCTGTAAACAGGGACAGGAATGTTAACCATAACATAAGTATGAATCTAACATCCGAAAATTTAGATAAAAAAGCATTCGTAAAATACATGTGTCCACAAATTTAGAGACAAAAATACAGGTGTTTGAAAATTTGGAGACACCCTAAAAATATTGCACTGAGGATCAAATACGGGTATGCAATATTCAAAGCGTCAATTGTTTCCACGAATAAAAGCAAGTGCTTGAAAAAAGCACCACGGCGTATAGTATAAATAACTTTTATATATGTTTCACTTTAAGCTGATGGATGAAACCATTGTATATTGCCGGTAAACATCGTTATTTACCCGATAACGCAAATGTAATGGTCCATAGCCTTAAGGCCTTTGTCTGCCAGGTTTAATGGCCTTAATCGATTTGTAAAAACGCATGATTGAAATGTAACCAGATTCGTGCAACAGGGCAGAATTCTGGTGAAAATAGCATTCTAAAATAAACTGTCCGAAAACTTTGAGTCATTATTATGGACAAAAACCCGTATGTCGGAAAATTTAGAGTCACGAACAATAATAATTTTGTCTCAAAACCGTTGTGTCTGAAAATTTAGAGTATCTGAATACTTAGAGTAATTACAGTAAGTCCTTTTTGAGTTGTTGACAGACAGGCTGATGGTCAGATAGACAAACTGGGAATTAACCTATAGAAACATGTTAGGGACTAACAAGAGCTCATTATTTAGAAGTTTATACTGACTATCAACATAAGTAATTTATTCGCTGAAATTTGTGAAGATCACTGCAATAATGAACTGAAACATTTCTCACGTTGGCAGTGTATTGAAGTCTACCACTGAGGCCTCTAACAATTCTTGGAGCTCAATCAGGTCCTGAAATGAGAAATGTGCGCCGCGCTCTGGGAAAACTGGGCTAAATGCATGTGCGTAGTATTGTCCCAGATAAGCCTGTGCAATCCACACAGGCTAATCAGGGACAATACTTTCTGCTTTGGTTGATGTTTTCTTTTAAACCAAGTCTCTTCTAAACAAAAATCCAGTCTAGACTGAAAGTGTTGTCCTTGATTGGCCTGTGTGTACTCGAGGAAATAGCAGTAGAAATAATTGCATGACCATCCCCACACAATTTATGTGGCCAGACTGGAATTTGAACTTTATCACAATCCAGCGTTCTACTTACAATTGTTTATTAATAAAAGAGCTCTACATAAGTTAAAATCATGTTTATTAATGACATTAAAGCAAATTTTGCTCTAAAATGGCAGAAAAATATACAGACAAATAGTTGATACTATTCTGACATGCAGCACTTGTGAACCAACCTGAGCCTCATTCTCCAGTACGGTGAGCCGCTTAGAGAAGCTGTCAATCTTGTTCCAGGCATCGTCTATGAGACACTCCCGGTTGTACACCTCCGAGTTCTCCAGCTCCTTGCTGATGGCGATCACACGGCGACCAAATGCCTCCAAGTCCTGAAATGTGGAAGGTACAAATGAAGGAGTCTTGGGAATATGGGTACAATTTATGTATATTTCTGCAATTTTGTATCAGTAAGAATGGAGAAGTCTTGGGAATATGGGAACAGTATAGGAATATTTCAACAAATTTATATGAGGAAGAATAAAGAAGTCTTGGCAATATGGGAAAAATAAAGCAATATTTCTGAAGTGTGGAAGGTGTGAATGAAGCAGTCTTGGGAATATGGGAACAATATAGGAATATTTCTGAAGTTTGGAAGGTGTGAATGAAAAAGGCTTGGGAATATGGGAACAATATAGGAATATTTACATTAATTTATATGAATTTTGTAAAAGATTTTTAGAAAATACATATATATTATAGCAACATTGATTCATTTGATAAAATGGTGCCATATTTTAGCCTAAAGAGTCATAAAAGCCTAAAGCTTGTCTTTACAAAACAATTTGAAAAACATGTTTTTGATTATCAAATTGGCAACAAAGCCAAGCATTCTATGACCTAAATAATTTTAGGGCACGTATTCAGGAACCCATTCTTAGACTTAAGAATAAACAAGATGTGTTTGTGAAACACTATGTCCCCTTTTGAGCGATTTTGACCCATATATTTGACCTTTGACCTTGAAGGATGACCTTGACCTTGACCTTTCACCACTTAAAATGTGCAGCTCTATGAGATACACATGCTTGCCAAATATCAAGTTGCTATCTTTTATATTGCAAAAGTTATGGCCTATGTTAACGTTTGCGCAAACCAACAAACCAACAAACCAGCAAACAGACAGGGCAAAAACAATATGTCCCCCAGTATAGACTGGGGGACATAAAAATAGACTAAAAACCAAGAAAAATACGTCCAGCATTTGAGTATATACAGGCTATTAAGTCTAAGAATTGTTTGGTGAATACAGGCCCAGATCATATAATGATCTACCACCAAATCACAAGCCCTTAAACCCCCTTCAATCCTTTGGATACCTGTGTAATAGGAGCCCTTAAACCCCTGTCAAACCTTCAGATACCTGTGTAATCCTGACGGACTCCTCCTGGATCCTGGGTCCAAGCCTCTGTTTGGCCAGGGACACCTTGGTCTTCAGGTTGTTCCAGCGGCTAGGGGCGGCGTTGAACAGCTGCTGGGTCTTGTCTGGCAGCTTCTGCCCGTACTTCTTCAACAGTAGCACCGTGCGGTGCATGGCTGCAAACTTGCCGTCCATCTCAGACTGCTGGGCTGAGACCTGAAGGAGAGCAGCAATTCAGGCATTGTATCAGCCTGGTTCTGGGAAAACTGTACTAAATGCATGTGCGTAAAGTGTCATCCCAGATTAGCCGGTGCTTTCTGCACAGGCTAATCAGGGACGACACTTTCGGCCTTTACTGGATTTTTGTTTAGAAGTGAACTCCTTTAAACAAAAAAATCCACAAAAGCAGAAAGTGTCGTCCCTGATTACCCTGTACAGAGTGCACAGGCTAATCTGGGACGACACTTAACGCACGTGTATTTAGCCAAATTTTCCCAGAACCAGGCTCATATCAATACAATGTACTTCCTAAACCTTTTAAGTAGAGCTTAGTCACATTTGTGACTCTTACTAACCACTGAATTGTTAGCAATGTTCAAGAGCCAAAAAAGAAATGCGTGGATCATTGGGCATCTACATTGGGCATCTTCACTTAATGGTGATAACATATTTTTTAATTTTCAATTAAATAAATTGAGTAATGCTCCACAACATGTGTTTTTATGTGTTTAATAAGGTTTGATTTCTGACATGCTGAGAAAAACAATGAGATTGATTTCTGCATCCAAGATAACCACCAACCAGAAATTTCAGGATCAGACTCTTGACATTGTGATTTACTTCAAATACAGTTCAATCTTAACTTTGAGGAAAACATTAACTATTTCTGATCATGAACTTCTTCCAGTGTACATTTTCTATCTGATATGAAGACTGCCTTTCTGGTATATTTGAAATCTAAAAAAAGTTAACCCTTACCTGCTCAAAAGCACAGTGAAAATGGCCATATGCAAACAGCATAAAACCAGAACAGCCTGTGAGTAACTTGCAGTCTGTGCAGATTTTAAACTGTTTGCTTCTCATCAGTATCTTAGGATTGGAAATGATGCCTTTAAAACTTGAATCTAGTAAGAAAGGTCTTTAAAGTAATTGTTTTCTAAGGGACAACAAAATGTGTATCTGGGTGGTAAAGGATTAATGCTATTTTTTCATGAAAAAGTTATCAATTTCTTTTTTTGCTAAGATTGTGATATTTGATATTTATAATGTATACCTCATTAGAGGTCGCCATGGCGTAGTGGATATGGTGTCCGTCTAGGGACCGGGAGGTCATGGGTTTGATCCCCACTATAGGAGCGTTCTCGTTCTTTAGATCTCTCTCAAAGACACCAAATAACTGGTTCTACCCAGGAAACTGACTCGAGAGCGTTTCAATAAGACTAAGGCTTTTGATGCAAACGAGCTTAAATAAATAGGTTCAAACTTGACTAATGTATACCTCATTGAAGAGCCTCATCATCTTCATGAAGGAGGCTGTGTCCCTCTCCTCTCCCGTGATGCTCTCTATCTCAGGCTCGATACGCTTCAAAAAGTCATCCAACCTCTCCAACATGTGGGTCACCTGACATGACAAAGAATGTGAGTCATGCTCTGGGAAAAGGGGCTTAATGCATGTACGTAAAGTGTCCTTCCAGATTAGCCTGTGCAGAGTGCACAGGCTTATTAGGGATGACACTTTCCGCTTAGACTTGATTTTCATTTAGAAGAGACTTCCTTTAATAGAAAAATGCCATAAAAGCAGACTGCGCAGGCTAATCTTTGATAACACTTTACACACATGCATTAAGACCTGGTTTCCCAGAGAGAGGCTCATGTGGATTTAAGTGCAGTACATGAATATTGGTACACAGCAAACAGGTCACTGACTGCCAGGGAAATAAAGCATTTTGTTTGGTAAAATGTGCAATTTTTCATTTGAAATGACATTTCATTTAAGTTTTATAATTTAATAATATAAGATGCTATTAATAATAAACATGAATATGTATAAACATATGCCTATTTATAAATGTATGCTTGTAATTTTGTACATAAACAAGAAAATAAATTATTGTGACTGTCCACTATTAATACGACGAAAGAGAGTTCTATAAAATCTATAAAGTTATCTGGTTAGTACAGTACTTGGTAAACTTTCACATTTCATAGTCAACTTTATATTGAAATTAGGGGAAAAAAAAGATGAGAAAGAGTTACCTGGTCTGAGAGGTACTTGGTGAACGTCCACATCCACTTGGCGGCGTATGTTGTGAGCACCTGCTTGATGGGCTGCAGGTCGACACGCAGCCAGCCCACGTTGTGGAAGTCCTCCAGGCTCTGAATCTCATCTCGTGCCGTCTGAAAATACATGGTGACACACCTCATGACATATTGCAATGATTTTTTTGCCAATTGAAAAAGTACCGGTTAAACACCAAATGGATAAAATTAGCGAAACCCTCCCTGAAGTTTGGAAAATTTGTGATTCATAATTATGGGTACTTAATTGCACAAACCCATCTTTATATTCTTGTACGTGCAGTTTTGCTGAAATGTTCAGTTTCTAGTGCTAATTTTCACTTGCAGATAATGCGCTTTTAGAATGAAATTGATGCAACTTACCTTCCCTTCCCTTTGGGATTTTTTTTTATGGCAATTTGGTATTTTGCTATTTTTCCTTGATTGGGAAAGTGCCTTTTACAGGTTCTTTATAAAGAAGGAAAAGAATCGCTGAATAGACACTATGACATACAGTGAATGCACACTCCAAAGTACACATGATTGATGAAATAAACATACACATAACTTATTTATATCAGAATTGGACAAATCAGGGATTTTTATTGTAGGCAATACAAACTTCCAGTCAAAATTGTCTGCTGAAAATTTACAAATTTGGCCTGTAAAAATGATGGTATCCGACATGAAAGCATAGACAAATTATACCAATCCTGAATATTAATATTAAAACAAGAAAACAGTATGCTTTTGTCTTTTTTCATGAACCATAATTATACTTTAGTATAATTTTATAATACAAAGAGCAGAAAGTATGACTACACACAGAAACAAAGTTACACAAATAATCTAGAGCATTGTCATAAACCTGACTTATAACGTAGCAAAATTTTATCAACTTTCTTCAAGTGTAAAATGAAATATATTTTGCACATCTAAACTTCATGGTAATGACAAATTTATAGTTTCGATTTAATCCCTTGAGAAATGTGGAAGAAGTAAGCTCCACAAATTGTTAACATTTTACACGGACCGACCCACCGTCTGGCAGAACCACTAAATTATACCACATTTAAAATTTCAATAAATTTGTTTTGACATAATTATACATTCGAGCCTGACTCTGCTAAATCCTGGCATAGTGCATGGGCGTAAAGCATACCCAGATTAGCCTGTGCAGTCAACAAAGGCTAATCAGGGATAACATTTTCCGCTTTTTTGTTTAAAGAAATCACTTCTTTACAAAAATCCAGATTAAGCGGAAAGTGTCATCCCTGATTAGCCTGTACGGAATGCACAGGCTAATCTGGGACAAAACTTAACCCACATGCATTAAGCCCCGTTTTCCCAGAACTATGGGACCATCAAAGTGATCTACATACCCTATAAATCTCAATCTCAGCATCAAACTCGTCCAGGGATGGTACATTGGAGGGCATGTTAGCCTGCGCATGTTTAGGGGTGAGGAAGGTCCTCTCGGCGATACCAATGGCTCCTGCTGACCGCACAGTGCTTGCAGTTGATGCTCTAATACGGGAGAGAGAGGACAGTGGTACATGGCATAAAAGGTTCAGTATATGTTACTAACTTTTGTTTTAGCATATTTATTCTAGTTTGATTGCCTACTTATTGAGACACTCAAGTCCGTTTTGTGGGTAGAACCAGTATTTAGTGTCATAGGGCGAAATCCTGAAAATGCTGCAGAGTGAGGATCAACCCAGCACCTCGAGAATGCGAGGTGAACAGCATATCTATTAATGCACTGCAGATAATTAACTTTAACAAGTAGAATTCATTATTTCTGTTGTTAAATCATAAACAAACACCAGTAAATCATATTCTTTTCACCTTGAAGCAGAGCTTTTCACAATATGAACCAGGTTCCACAAAAACCAGGCTTAATGCATGTGCTTTAAGTGTTGTTCGAGATTAGCCTGTGCTTTGATGGAATTTTTCCTTTAAAGGAAGTCTCTTCTAAACAAAATTCCAGTGCAAACTGTACATACTTATTTGGGACAACACTTTATGCATGCATTAAGCCAAGTTTTCCTAAAACAAAGCTTATATAACAAGATTCCGTCCAACAACACACTGACCTGGATGCTGAGCGAGACCTCTCAGCCATCTGCTGGCGTATGCTACCAGCCAGGGCCCTGTTGGGGCTGCGCAGGGGGTTAGGGGTCAGGTTGCCCCGCAGGAACTCCTCAAACGTGATGTTCACGTCTTGTAGCCACAGGAAGGCATAGTCACTGAAGATCTCAAGTAGCTTCTGCAGGTGAGAAAGCCACAAAACAAAGATAATTTCAAGAAATACAAGCATTTATCTATAATTAATACAAGAATATAAAAATAATCGAGTTTAGCCTGCAAATATAGTTTACCTTGCATTCCTCGCTGTTTTCCTCAACAAGTTTGTTGGTGTCCACAAGTAGCTGTTTCACCTCTTCATCAGCAGAGATGTAGTCCTGATAGGTACCCTGTTAAAGAACACATCACACAATGTAGTCCTGCTAGGTACCATTCATAACATAGACCAATAACACTGGTCACTGGTACAGAACTAAATCTATAAGTTCATGCTTTTGGCCTAAGCATTTTGACAGATACACTTCTGAAAAACAATACAAATCCACACAGAGTAATTTGAGTTCTCCTAGCTAAAATAAATAATATTTGTTATTTAAGATAATTTGAGTAGCAAACCTTTTGCCCAAACCTTTTGACCGATACACTTCTGAAAAAAAAACTTTAAAAATCCTATTCAAAGCAGGTTGAGTTTTCCTAGCTAAAAAAATTAAAACATTTAATTTAAGATAATTTGATTAGCAAACCTTTGGCCCAAGCATTTTGACGAGTCTTCCCCTGGCGAGAAATCCATCGAGCCACTGCAGCACCAGCTCCTGTACACTGATCACGGACGTCATCTGGTCAAGGGGAGGTCGGAATGCAACACGGTGGTCGATCAGCTCCAGTCGAATGGTCAGAATTGGAATGATGGAGTCATTGTCCTACGAAATATCAAGAATATGAGCCGCGCTCCAGGAAAACCGGGGCTTAATACCTGTGCGTTAATCGTCATCCACGATTAGCCAGTGCAGTCCCCACAGGCTAATCAGGGACAACACTTTCCACCGAAACTAGATTTTTACTAAGAAGAGACTTACCTTAAAGTGAAAAATACCAAGACAGCGGAAAGCACTGTCCCTGATTAACCTGAACTGGGATGACACTTTAAGCACATGCATTTGACTATGTTTGCCCAGATTAAAACTTATATATACTAGAACTCCCCGAGTTGGATGTGTCGCCTGATGGTAATGGGTTAACCAAGAAATTGGCCCATTAAAAAAAATTTCAGTCCAAAATAAGGTCAAGGTCACAGGGGTAAAAACTTTTATGCGCATGGAAAGGTCTTGTCCAGATACACATGCGTACCAAATATGAAAGCAATATCTAAAGGGACACAGACATTATTAGCTTTTTTTAATCGCGGTCGCAGATTTTGAAACCTGAATGCGGACTCCAAGTTAAAACATTTCATGCGCATGGAAAGGTGTTGTCCAGATACACATGCGTACCAAATATGAAAGCAATATTTGAAGGGACACAGTAGGTATGAGCCTTTTTCGAATCGGGGTCACAGATTTCGAAACCTGAACGCTGACCTCAAGTTCAAGGTCAAGGTCACAGGGGTCAAAAATTGTATGTGTATAGAAGGGTGTTGTCCAGATATACATGCATACCAAATATGAAAGCAATATCTGAAGGGACACATAAGTTATGAGCCTTTTTCGAATCGCGGTCGCAGATTTAAAAACCTGAATGCTAACCTCAAGTTCAAGGTCAAGGTCACAAAAGTTTTATGCGCATGGAAAAGTGTTGTCCAGATACACATGCATACCAAATATGAAAGCAATATCTGAAGGGACACAGTAGTTATGAGCCTTTTTCGAATCGCGGTCGCAGATTTCGAAACCTGAACGCTGACCTCAAGTTCAAGGTCAAGGTCACATGGGTAAAAAAATTTATGCGCATGGAAAGTTGTTGTCCAGATACACATGCATACCAAATATGAAAGCAATATCTGAAGGGACACCTAAGTTATGAGCCTTTTTCGATAAGTGTGATGCTGCCGCAGACGACGCCGCCGCCGACGAAGTAACACCTATATGTCCCCTGACCATAGTCAGGCGACACAATAATACAAAAAAAAGCCATTGAGAAACCTAAATGTTTGTGAAGTTCAATGCACCACACACTGACTCGAGAGCGTTTCAGCTAGCCTTTGTCTTTCAATGTAATGGAGCTAAAATAATTAGTTATAAACAAGCAAATTTGTTGAATTGATATCCCCCGCAAATTTAGAGCTTTGTCACAGAAAACAGCATTTTTTCAAGATACAAAGAGCCATTACTCCGTTATAAATAGATGGTGTACAATGCCATTTGGCGTTCATCATCCTCTTATCCATATATATACTCATACCAAGTTTCAATGAAATCCGCCAAGGCACTTCCAAGATATAGCTCCGGACACAAAAGTGCCGGATGGACAGACGGACAGAAAGACGGACAGAAGGACGGACGGACAATGCAAAAACAATATCCCTCCGCCTTTGGCGGGGGATAATTAAACACTGTACCTCCGCCATGTTGGCCTGAACGAGGTTATTGAGCATGGTCTTGAGACTGGTCAGCGTTGCCTGCTTGAGTCCGTCCAGTACGATGGCGTCAATGTAGTCAATGAAGTCCTGCCAGGCGGGCGAGGCCTGCGAGATCTGGACCGCCTCAAACGAGTTTAGGACGAGCGAGTGGATCTTGTTGCCGGACGGCACCACGTGGCTCTCGTGCTCATCTGTCAGCCGGCTGTTAGGGGATAATGGGTCTTATGTGAAATGTTATAAAATATGAGTCTCGTTCTGGTAAAACAGGTTTTAGCGCATGTACGTAAAGTGTCCTCTCAGATAAGCATGAGCAGTCTGTTCAGGCTAATCAGGGACAAAACTTTTTGCCTATACTGGATTTTTGTTAAAAGTGGAAAGTGTAGTGCTGGTATCATCAAATGAGCGTAATACATGTTACTTTAAGTTTTATGGTATGTATTCACACAGATAAAGATATAAAACAAGAACAATAAAATGTTTTTTTGTGCTAGATATGAAATATAAAAAAGTGAGAAATATGACAATACAATTAAACAAGAGATGTGTTTGTCAGACACACAATGCCCCCTACTGCGCCGCTTTGATTTTTTTTTTTTTTTACCTTTGACCTACAAGGATGACCTTGACCTTTCACCACTCAAAATGTGCAGCTCCATGAGATACACATGCATGCCAAATATCAAGTTGCTATCTTCAATATTGCAAAAGTTATTGCCAATGTTAAAGTTTGCGCAAACAGACCAACAGACAGACCAACAGACAGACAGGGCAAAAACAATATGTCCCCCAGTATATACTGGTGGACATAAAAA